>CAUYQU010089986.1:0-63137 GCA_963574635.1 Cheracebus regulus | reverse complement strand
TTCTGTTCTTGTGTCAGTTTATTGAGAATGATGGTTTCCAGCTTCATCCATGTCCCTGCAAAGGTCAAGAACTTATCCTTTTTATGGCTGCAGAGTATTCATGGTGTATATGTGCCACATTTTCCCTGTCCAGTCTATCATCCATGGGCATTTGGGTTGGTTCCAGGTCTTTGCTATTGTAAACTGTTCAGCACTATTTTAAAGCGAAATCCCAGGGCTCGTGCATCCCTAAAACATTTCTCAGTACACACTGTTAAAAGATAAGACTTCTTGTTTTGGCATGATATCATTATTCCTAACAAGTTAGTATGTATGTAACATCATCCACTATCAAGTCAGTGTTTGAATATGCATCACCCTTTAGAGATTATTAAATACACCACAGGGTTTACCATAATATCCTTGGCAGTTGGCCAGCTCCACATTCCCAACTTTCAGAGAGTACCGTGGAAGCTCAGAGCAGGAAAGGCTGACTGAGGTCCCAGCATTCAGTGCCAGAAAGTAGGTCAGGCGTCCTCAGTCTAAGCAGCACTCCCTAAACTCAGTCCCAGAAAGTCGCTCAGGCGTCCTCAGTCTAAGCGGCACTCCCTAAACTCAGTCCCAGAAACTCGGTCAGGCATTCTCAGTCTAAGCGGCACTCCCTAAACTCAGTCCCAGAAACTCGTCAGTCGTCCTCAGTCTAAGTGACACTCCCTAAACTCAGTCCCAGAAAGTTGGTCAAGTGCCCTCAGTCTAAGCAGCACTCCCTAAACTCAGTCCCAGAAAGTCAGTCAGGTGCCCTCAGTCTAAACAGCACTCCCTAAACTCAGTCCCAGAAAGTCAGGTGCCTTCAGTCTATGCAGCACTCCTAAAATCAGTCCCAGAAAGTCGGTCAGGCAACCCAGCTCAAAGCAGCACTCCCTAAACTCAGTCCCAGAAAGTCACTCAGGCATCCTTAGTCTATAGAGCACTCCCTAAATTCAGTCCCAGAAAGTTGGTCAGGCACCCTCAGTCTAAGCAGCACTCCCTAAACTCAGTCCCAGAAAGTTGGTTAGGTGTCCCTAGTCTAAGCAGCACTCCCTTAACTCAGTACCAGTTGGTCAGGTGTCCTCAGTCTAAGCAGCACTCCCTAAACTCAGTCCCAGAGTCGGTCAGGCATCCTTAGTCTGAGCACATGCTCCCTAAACTCAGTCCCTGAGTCAGTGGGGCGTCCCTAGTCTAAGCAGCACTCCCTAAACTCAGTACCAGAGTTGGTTAGGCATCTTCAGTGTAAACAGCACTCCCTAAGCTCAGTACCAGAAAGTCAATCAGGCATCCTCAGTCTAAGCAGCACTCCGTAAGGTCAGTCCCAGAGTCAGTGAGGCATCCTCAGTCTAAGCAGCACTCGCTAAACTCAGTATCACAGTCAGTCAGGCATCCTCAGCCTAAGCAGCACTCCCTAAACTCAGTCCCAGAGTCAGTCAGGTGTGCTCAGTCTAAGCATGTGCTTTCTAAACTCAGTACCAGAGTCAGTGGGGCGTCCCTAGTCTAAGCAGCACTCCCTAAACTCAGTACCAGAGTCAATCAGGCGTCCTCAATGTAAGCACGCCCTCCCTAAGTTTTTAAGAAAAGATTTATTGTTGAAACAATAGTGTCTGTTCTCTTTTGGGTTTCACATCAGATTCAAGTATAGCATATTTGACGCATTTCTCAAATGGCATTAGAGTCAACGTCAGCCCCGGTGTTGGGGTGACCCACGCATTGCAGACTGTTGTCTCCTTCCTGTGTCCACCCACGGGGTCACTGGCTAGCAGCCCGCCTGTACGTGTGGAGACAGATGGAGGCTTTAGCCTTTAGAGCATCTGGACTACAGACAGATGAGAAGAACTGGAAAATCAATCCTAGGAACCTCTGGATGTTAGAGCTTGGTAAACCTTAGCAAGATTCTAACTTGACTTCTTGTTTTTGCAGTTGGGAGCTGAGACACAGGGAATTTGGTTTGGCATTGGTCCCATTTTTGGATGCTGTATAATTTATAACAAGTAATTTATAGTAAGTATCCTCTTTGATGGGAAACTTACCATGTAAATGTTAAATTCCATGTTCATTGCATTTGCATTGGAAGTTAATACAATGCCAATTATACTATAGGCAGTGTCTGGGCAGGATCTCATGTTGAAATGGAAAGCAAGGGCAGATGCACAGAAGCATGTTTTGCATGTTTGGCCTCTTAATAAGCCTTAGTTTGGAATGAAGTATCTATTTATTTTGTAATATGTAACAAGCATTGGGAAGAATGCTAGAGATGGGGGGGTTTTGTGAAGGTGTACATGGAAGGGAACAGAATATAAATCACAAGGGGATAAATGATGCTATATAGATGCCCTCAGAAAATCTGAGGTTCTGAGGTGTGCACTTTGATAATAAAAATCAGAATCCTGATGCCCTGTGGATCCTGAATCTATTTCATGGCTGTGTTGCTTTTTAAGAATTTTTTGTCAAATTATTGCCATGTGTGTGCAGAGAACAGGGCTCAGGAGCAGGAGCAACATCTAAGGTCACATGGAAAACGGCAGCATGGTTCTCCCATTCTGTTTTATACTCTAATTCCTTTCCACTCATCAGCCACTGCGAGGAAGACCCCTGTCTTTCCTCACATCTCCACTCCTCATAAACCAACAACAGGTACAATAGCAGCAAACTCTCCTCCTCCTCCTGTGCCATTCCACGATGGCACAGCAGACACAGGAATCGCCTTTTCCGCAGGCTGCCCTCAGCGTGGGTGCTTACCTAGGTTGACACCATTGTCCCCCCTACTCAGGGACAGCTCAGAGCCCCTTGAAGTAGGCGTTAAAATGGATTTGAATTTTTTAAGAAAGAGAGTGCTGTGTTGTAATAGACATATTTGTAGAGCTAATAAAAGCGGTATCTCCAAGTGGACACATCTGTAGGGACGTGAATGAACCACATGGCACGTGGTCTCTGTAACTGAACACAGTTTGCATGACACTGCATAGATTTTAGCACATAATGATCACTTCACTCTGGATCATGGAGTAAGTGACTGGAACAGCAGCACCATGTTCAAATGTGGATGAATGTTGCAATGTAAGCATATGGTTACTACCAGCCACGTCATTTACAGCTGTCAGTAACTTTAGATTGAAAAATAGGCTAAGCTGTTCCATTAGTTGTTGTGTTTGGAACTGGGTTTTTCATCATGTTACTGAAAACATTTTAAAGTCATTGTGGTTAACCATAATTCAAGAGGGAAACATGTCCTTTCATGATTGTAAACACCTAAAATATTTTTTAAAAATCTGTCTAAATGCTGACTGCATTTACAATATTAAGTTCTTGAGCTACTGTTGACAAACTTCACTGAATTGTGAATCTGTTATGGAATATTGGGACTTTGGACATGACCTTTATATTTTGGACTCTAGAGGTGATCTCATATGCAGTTTATTCAGATTTTTTGACAAATCGTACTCTAATGTGTGGATATACAACAACATAGCCATCTGATTTTCTGTCTAGAGATATCTGAATTGTTTCTCATTAGTTTACTGTTTAACCCACATTTCTGAGAATGATTGTATTTGAATGCTGTGGTCTGCTGCGTACCAGCCAGGTGCCCCTGGGGGTGCTCATAATGTGAATGAGGCTTACTCAGGCAGAGCTCCTGATTCAGGTACAGCTGGGAGCAGGGGAAGCCTGGAAGCTCGTGCGGCTGTTTATCTTTATGACTTTTCACTCTTTGTTATCCTAGAAACACAAGGAACAGTTGTAAGATTTTAACCACCGATCTCAACACAAAATCCATCAAGGAAACCAGACACCTGACTAGCTTCCAGTTGAAGTAAGTTAGCTAAAAATCTGGTTTTTAGAAAGCACCTCTTTTTAAAAACAAATGTCTAAAATGTTTAATTTTACTTCACTGAATTGTGAATCTGTTTTAATGTGTATTTACACGTCTAACTGTGATGGGTTAGATACCATAAATTATGCAGAGAACATTGACTACTTTGTCTAAGATGTCAGGAGAGCCACCACTTGGGGAGCAGAGGGTCGGGGAGAAGCTCCTGCTGGGACCTAACTAGGGTGATGCTGGCCTTGAGTGGCTACAGTGGCAGGACCGATGACCCTGGGGCCTCCTGGCTGGAGAGAACTTGGTGTCAGGATGGAGTCACATCACAGAAGAATGAGAGGATGTCCCATGCAGTGGGCAATAACTGAAGACTCATTTATTTTTACTTTTGGTTAATGAGGAAATTATGAACTGGACCTAGGGCAGTCTAAGTTTCAGAAGGGAGGTGTGTGGCTTCAAAGCTCTGCAGAGTTCACTCATAGGGGAGCAGATTCAGACTGATCTCAGGGGTGCCGAAGGGTGCATGCAGATTTTACAAGAGCTGAATCCCTGATGATTTCAAGAAAACTGTTTCCTGATTTTCAGCTTCACTATGCAGTCATTCTGATGGGCCCTGCCTAGAAAGTGGCCAGTATTGAAGAGGATATTTTAAGTGGAACTGGAGTGTTTTTCCAGCCTACAAAATTTATTTAGGAACATACAGTAAAATCTATAATTAGAAGTTTCATATGAATTACTTTTTCATATTTGGTGAATTTTATTCAATATGTTAGAACCTGTTTCAGCAAGGTTTTATCAATAATATTAATTTTTAATTGCACAAAATTATTTCAATTTATAAAATATTTAATATTGTCTACATTCCATGAAATAAAATTATAAACTAGCTATTGCTCTTAATTAGTTTTAGTGCTTCATAACTTGTCATTCATAAATACTTAGAATATCTTTGATTGTGATTAATAGAAACAAATTTTCAAAGAAATTTAACTTCAAAGTTTTTATGTTTAATTTTTTCATTTTTAAATTTTATATGTTATTAGTTGGTTTTTAATAATAGTTTAAAGGACAACTCAGTTGATGTTCTTATTCTGTAGACTCTGTTTATTCAGGAAGAAAAGCAGGTTTTAAAATGTTTGCAAAGACCAGCTGCAGTGGCCACACCTTTCATTTCACGTCTTTGGGAGGCCAAGGCAGGAGGACTGCTTGAGCTCCACAGTTTGAGACCAGCTTGGGAGACATAGTCTGTCTTTGTCTCTACAGAAAATCAAAGAAATTTAGCCAGGCATGGTGGTGCATACCGGTAGTTCTTGTTACTGGAGAGGCTGAGGTGGGAGGATGGCTGAAGCATGGGAGATCAAGGCTGCAGTGAGCCGCGATTACACCACTGCACTCCAGCCTGGGCAACAGAGTGAGATTCTGTCACACACACACACACACACACACACGTATGCATTTTATATACATTTATATGCTTCAAAAATTTATATTGTTTAAGGATAAAATTCTGGAGAATATTGAGGAGAAGTGAAATTAACAAGTTCAAGGAAGGAAAGAAAAACAAATTTTCCAAGTGTTAATGAGAAAAAATATTATGTAGATTATGATAATGATTCATTTTTGTTATTCAAATTATCCTAGACACATTTAAAACTGACGTGACAGTATTTTTAAAATGTTGCTATTGGAAGACAGACAAAAGGACAAAGAAATAAGGCAATGAATAGAAACAATGACGATATGGTAAATATGAATCCTGCTGTATCTGCAATCACTTTAAATGTCAGTGGTCTAAATACAGCAATTAAAAGAAGTATGTTGTCAGTGTGAATAAAAAATCGTGACTCAGCTATATGTTGTCTGTAAGAAACCCACTTTATTATTTTAAACATTATACATGGTCTCTTGTCACCAAGGCTGGAGTGCAGTGGCATGATTGTAGACTCCTGGGCTCAAGTGATCCTCCCACCTCAGCCTCTTACGTAGACGGTACTACAGGTACAAGACACCATGCCTGGCTAATTTTTAAAATTTTAAAATTTTTGCATAATGGAAGTCTCATGTTGCCCAGGCTTGTCTTGAACTTCTGGTGTCAAGTAGTTCTCTGGCCTCAGCCTCCCCAAAAACTATGATTACAGGCATAAGCCACGAAGCCTGGCCAAAACCCACTTTAAATACAGAGACACACATAGATGGAAAGTAAAGGGATGGAGAAACATATGCCACACAAACACAAATTGAAAGAAGGAAGGAAATCTGGGTGCAGTGGTGTTTGCCTGTAGTGCCAGCTATTTGGGATGCCGAGGCAGACGGACTTCTTGAGCTGAGGATTATGAGGCTAGCCTGGACAACACAGCAAGGCCTCATCTCTAAAAAATATACATAAGTAAACATTTAAACAAAGACTAAAGAAGGAGTAGCTATGTTAATTTCTAACACAGCCAAATTCAGACCAGCAAAATTTATCAGGGAGAAAATGGAGCATTATATAACAATAGTGGGTCAGATTAGAAGACAGCAATCAAACATTTAAGCCCCTGACACCACAGCACCTTGATACACGAGGCAAAAACTGATCGAGATGCAAGAAGAAGCATATGCATCCACCATCATAGCTGGACACTATGACATCCTGCACGGAAAGGGGCAGATCCGGCAGACAGAAGGTCAGTGTGGACGTGGCTGAACTGAGCAGTGGCATCAGTCAGCTGCATCCAGTGGAGTCCTGTGGACTGCTTCATCCAGCAGCAGCAGATACACATTCTTCTCAGGCTCACATCAAACGTTCACTAATCAGAATTAGACCACATCCTGAGCCACAAGACACACCTTAACAAGTTAAAAGAATCAAAATTATACCATGTTTGTTTTCCGATTAAAATAGAATTAGTTTAATGAATTAAACTAGAAATCAATAGTTTAATTAAGATACCTGTAAAATTCCCAAATACTTGGTATTAAATAGCACTTGTTAAAATAGCACATTGGTCAAAGAACTCTTTAGAGATATTAAGCAATGTCTTTGTTCATAGATTACATAATTGTCTGTAGAAAATCTGAAAATCTCCTGGAGCCAACAAAAATTATCACAGATTTACAGGATACAAAGTTAGTGTAAAAAGTCATTTTTTTTTGCCTGTATATTGGCAATAAACAGGTAGAATTTGAAATTTAAAAAATAATATGGACATTAGTGCTCAAAGAAATAAAATATATAGATATATTTATATTTGTTATATAAATATAACAAAATATGTACAAGATCTACATGAAGAAAACTACAAAACTGATAAAGGAAATTAAAACTAAACAATGGAGAAATATTCAGATAGAGTTTAGATGCCTCAAAATCTCTTGTAGAAATGTAATCCCCAGTGTTGGAAGTGGGACCTGGAAGGTCATGGCGGCTGATCCCTCATGCATGACTTAGAGCCATCCCCTTGGTGAGGAGGGAGTTCACAGCAGCTCTGGTTGTTTAAAAGTGGGCGGTGCCACCCTCTCACCTTGTCTTGCTCCCGCTTCACCACGTGGCATGTTGGCTCCCCGTCACCTTCCACCATGATTGTAAACCCCTGAGGCCTCCCAGAAGCAGATGCCAGCACCATGCTTTCTTAAAGTCTGCAGAACCATTAGCCAATTAAACCTCTTTTCTTTATAAATTACCAGCCTCAGGTATTTTCTGTACAATGCAAGAATGGTCTAATACTTACATACCTTCTGATCATGGATAAGAAGACTCAATGTTACCGGCATGTCTGTTCTTCCCAACTTGATCTCTAAGTTCAACACAGTCCCAACAAAAATACCAATGGGTTATTTCATAGATATTGGCAAACTGATTCTAAAGTTTATTGGGACAGAAAAAGGCCCAGAATAGACAATAGAATCTTGAAAATAGAACAGAGTTGGGGACTGACACTACCTGGCTTCAAGTCTTCCTATACAATCATGACAATCAAGGCAGTGTGATGTTGGTGAAATAATAAACCCATAGAAAAGAAAAGAGAGCAAAGAAATAGACCCACATAAATACAGCCAGCTGATAATTCACAAAAGAGCAAAGGTCACACGATGGAGAAAAGAGTCTTTTCAACAAATGAAGCGGGAACCAGGACATCCACGTGCAAAAAATGAATCTCAACACAGACCTTACAGCCTTCCTCAGAGTTAACTCAAAATGCATTTTCAACCTGGTGTGGATGCAAACTTATAAAATTCTTACAAGGTAACACAGGAAAATGCCGAATTTATGTTGGGTATCATGATGACTTTCGATATGACATCAGAAGTACAATCCATGAAAGAAATAACTGCTAATTTAAGATTGAAAACTTCTACCCTGCAAAAGACATTGTTAAGAGAATGAAAGGACAAGCCAAAGACTTGTAGAAAGTATTTGAAAAAAAATCTCTGATAAATAGCTTATATACAGGGCATACAAAGAACTAAAAATCAACTACAAAACCTCAAAGAACCCATTAAAATGTGGGCAAAACGCTTGAACAGACACCTTGCCCATGTAGATATGCAGATGGCAGATACACATATGAAGACACTCAAGGTCAGACGTCAGGGAATTGCAAATTAAAGCAACAATGAGACAACACTACACAGCTGTTAGATGGCTGAAATCCAAAACGCGGATAGCACCAGATGCTGGCAAGGACGTGGAGTGGTGGGGACTCTTGGTCAGTGTGTGTGCAAATGCAAATATGATGCAGTCGCTTTGGAAGACATTTTAGTGGTTTCTTAAGATGCTAAATGTACTCTTAACCTACAATCAAGCAGTTGTGCTCTCTGGCTTTTACCCAAATGAGTTGAAAACTTATGCGCCCACATAAAAAAATGCAGAGATGTTTACAAAAGCATTTATTTTAAAATTTATTTTATAATTATATATAATTGCCAAAAACTGGAAGCAACCAAGATGTCCTTCAGAAGGTGAATAGAGAAATAAACTCTAGTTCATTGTGGTTCATCCAGTCACTGTAATATTATTCAGTAGTAAAAAGAAATGAACTATCAAGCCACAGAAAAACATGGAGAGAATTTACCTGCAAATTACTAAGTGAAGACAATCTGAAAAGGCTTAAGACTCTGGGATTCCAACTGTGTGATAAGCTGGAAAAGGCAGAACTCTGGAGACAGGAAAGAGATCATGGATTGTGGGGAGGGAGGGGTGAACAGGTGGAGCGCCAAGGACTTCAGGGCTGTGAAACTGAGCTGTATGATCCTGTAGTGGTGGACAGGTGTCATTTATCTATCTGTTCAAATCCACAGAATACACAACACCAGAAGTGAACCTTGGTATAAACCACGACTCTGGGTGACAAGGACACCAGAGGTCCGTGTAGGTTCACCAGCGATAGCAAATGCGCCGCTCGGTGAGTGTTGATGAGGGACTGTGCACATGTTGGGGTAGTGGGGATACACAAATTCTCTGTACTGCTCTCTCGCTTTCTCTGTGAACCTAAAGCCCCTCGAAGGATAAAATCTATTTTAAAATATTAACGTTGGGACCAGGTGCAGTGGCTCACACCTGTAATCCCAGCATTTTGGGAGGCTGAGGTGGGTGGATCACCTGAGGTCAGGAGTTTGAGACTAGTCTGGCCAACATGGCGAAACCTCATCTCTACTAAAAATACAGTTAGCGGAGCATGGTGACGCACACCTGTAATCCCAGCTATGTGGGAGGTTGAGGCAGGAGAGTTGCTTGAACCCAGGAGGTGGAGGTTGCAGCCAACAGCGCACCACTGTATTCCAGCCTGGGCGACAGAGGGAGACTCCGTCTCAAAAAAGAAAAAAAAAATTGACATTGCTCTTGAGATTTTATATTATTTAAACATTGGATGAAAAATTTTACATGCCAACTGAAATATGTGGAGGAAGCCAAGATAAATAATTAGCAACATATTTTTCAGGAACACTTGAGCAGAAGTATTTGAAAACTCTGGAAGAAAACTCTATTAATACATATTTGGATGGCTAATCTTGTGTTTTAAATCACTCCTCTGTGTTTTGGTGAAAAAGTCTTTTATTTTGAGCAGACCTCATTGTTATTTACTTTATGGTCTACTTTTAGTTACACTTTTCTGTATAGATTCGGCCCTCCACATCCATGGGTTCAACCAACTGTGTATGGAACTCATTTGAATAAAAAATGTGTCTGTACTTATCATGTATAGACTTTTTCCTTGTCATTATTCTCTAAATAATATATTGTAACAGTGTTGTCATGGCATTTACATTATGTTGGATGGAAGTAATCTGGAAATGATTTAAAGTATGAGGGAGGGCCAGGCACGGTGATTCACGCCTCTAATGTCAGCAGTTTGGCAGGCTGAGACGGGTGGATCACTTGAGGTCAGGAGTTCCAGATCAATCTGACCAACATGGTGAAACTCCCTCTCTACTAAAAATATAAAAATTAGCCAGGTGTACTGGCGCATGTCGACAATCCCAGCTATGCTGGAGGCTGAGGCAGGAGAATTGCTTGAACCAGGGAGGAAGAGGTTGCAGTGAGCTGAGATTGTGCCACTGCACGGCAGCCTGGGCAACAGAGCAAGACTCCATCTCTAAATGAATAAATAAAGTATGGGGGAGGATGAGCATGGGTTTTTTTTTTTTTTTGCAAGGACTGCAGCATTTTATATCACTGGCTTGAGCATGTGTGGGTTTGGGTATCTGAGGAGGTCCTGGAATCTGTACCCCACAGATCTTAAAGGACACTGTGTGTCTCTCTCACACACACCCTAGTGAGAAGGGCATTAGACGGGAGACCTGAGTTCTATGTTTTGGCCAGTTCCTGACCCACTTGATCCTAGGCCATCATAAATCACAGATCTCTAAACTTACTGCTTCATCGGTGGAGACACCTGGGTGTTGCCAAGAGCAGTGGCAAAGGTTTTGGTGTTACACGGACTCGCATTTAGACCCGACTTGCCACTTCCCAACTGAGGATGTTGGGCAGGTAACAAAATCTCCCTGAGCCTCAGTTTCCACCGTGAAAATGACATTAATCATATCTGCTACACATTACTGTGAAGACTGAAGATGTTGTCTTTAAATCACCCACCACAAGGCATAGCAGACAAGGTGAGCAAGGAGCTTTCTGAGAAAACGTACGCGTTACCTTCCAGGGCTGCTTCTCCTAAATGATTTCCTAAAATTCATCATAAAATACTGGAATATATGTGAAAGCACTCAGTAAACTTTCAGTTGAGTTACAAACTTGGTAGACAATATACCTTAGAAGGTTTTCGTTTTTTTTTTTTTGGCTTTTTTTTAAGACAGAATCTCACTGTGTCACCCAGGCTGGCGTGTGGTGGCGCAATCTTGGCTCACTGCAATCTCCGCCCTCTGGGTTCAAGCTATTCTACTGCTTCAGCCTTCCCAGTAGCTGGGATACAGGTACCTGCCACTGTGCCTGGCTAATTTTTGTGCTTTTAGTAGAAACAGGGTTTCACCATCTTGGTAAGGCTGGTCTTGAACTTCTGATCTCATGATCCGCCTGCCTCGACCTCCCAACATGCTGAGATTACAGGCTTGAGCCACTACGCCTGCCCAGAAGGGTTTCTTTCTTTCTTTTTTTTTTGCCATGTTATTTCTTGGCTTTACAAATCTTGGTACTTACTTAAAATACTTGATAACAACTTATATTGAAGACACAGTTTTACACACACAAGTAAAACTTGTTTTCTATTTTTCTGTTCTATATCTTTTTCTGAAAATAGTCGATTGATCTGTTTTTCTGTAAATAAACTTAACTCTCTTTAGTTAGGAGACATTTTAGAATGTGTGTTTATAGTACTCGCTATTTATAAGCAGATTCCAGTAAATTTGTATTTCACATGAGCAAACTAGTATTATTTGTCTCCATTCTTAATTATTTTTAGTGCTTCACAAAAATTATAGTCATTTCTGTAACAGCTTTATCACTTTTTGAAATGTGCAGAAAATGAATCTTCAGGTAACCAGCACATAATAGTCATTGCATACCAGTATTTGGTCCTCTAACTGAACATTTTCCATTTATAAAACAGTATACTACATTAAAAAATGCATGAATTTCAGACTAAATGTCTGCTTATCTACATCATCAGCCTTTATTTATATTTATTAACACGACAGAAACCTGTAATGTCATAGAACTGATGATACGTGATCTAAATCTTTATTTGATGTTTTAGTTATACTTTTGATTTTGGAAAGAAATACAGTGATGTAAAATGACATCTGGTTTGGAGTAGATTTGGATATTAATTAGCATTTTTGCTTTTCCATAAAAATAAATACAAGTTTATGAGTTACATATATTTCAGATTGTTATTAAATTTGGTTTTCCCAGGCTTTGTACTCAATTTTCATTTCAATTCTTTCTGAAAGGCCCTAGGTTACATAATTTTGCATTTGACAGTAAATGCTTTTTCAAATTACTGAATTTCAATATGGTAGAAAAGAACTGTATGGCAACCTGAAATTGCATGTACATAATTGTCTTTCAAATTATATCCCACTAGAAATAAAGTACATCTTTTTTTAGAGCACCTAGGAATATATTTTTACAGAAAAACTCCTGGTATCAAGATCCCTAAAGCTGTGTGGGCAGCTGGCTCTACAGGCAGTCACAGCTGGTCCTGGGTCGTGCGTATGGTAGCCACACCTGTGCCCCCCAGGAAGCCATGCTGGTTCTGACACTGGTAAATCTCCCAACCGTGTGGAGCCATGTGAATTATCTCCTCATTTTCCTTTGCCTGATGTCAGATTTATGACAGGGGATGAGATCTTCCCTTCCTTATGTTCCTATCGCCCCCATCTCTCTTCTCATCCTTTCATTTTTAAACAAATCAGATGTCCTGACTTGTGGAAGAGATGCCTTATACAAGATTGTCTTCTTGTGCTACAGATGTCCTGATCAATTTAAGTCAGTGTTTGGGGGAAGGAGCAATACTTTTGCTGGTATCATTTACATTTGTACTAATAGGTGAGACATTATCAGGACACGCTCTATTCACCTCTGATAATAGATCCTTACAGTATGTGATTCACAGTGGTATGAACACACTAGATGGATCTTATGAGATGTCAGAAGGAGAGGTAATGGGATGTCCATGGAGTGAGTTGCATGTGGTGTGAACACTCAGGGTCTCACTAAAGATGAGACCCAGAACTCAGGCTGCAAAGGTGAAGGATAAAGAGCGAAACTTCTGCAGTAAACGTCAATCTACTGGCATGTACTAAAGGGATAGATAACGTAAATATATTGTATGTGCCAGGACTGGACCTTATCTAGCTGGGCTTGAACCACAAATGCAGAGTTGTGGCTGCCATAAATAAAGGACAAAGGAGACCATGACAATTAGCCACATGAGCATGGCATGTAGGATTGTGAATGAATCTGTCCCTCTGGTCAAAACCACTCAAGCATTTATCTGAGCATTTTGCTTGAGGGCATCACAGCCAGACTATAAATAGAGAAGTTGGAATACAGCCAACAGGATGTCACAGGAATAATTAAATGCTTGCAAAACACACATGGAGAGAAACAGAGTCTCTTTTCATTGGAAGAGTGAACAGTCACACTTTTTTCGGATGGTGCTTGGTTGTAGAAGAAAGGATTGGCAAAACGTGGTTGAAAGCCTGCCCAAGGCCCCTTACCCAGGGCTCTTCCTCTTTGTCTCTGCTGCTCCCAGAGCCACTGCTGACAGGGCTGTGAATGACAGCTGTGACTCCAGGCAGGGCTCAAGGGAGGTGCTCCCTTCCAGGCTGGGTCCAGAGCACTTGAAGCTAGAATGCAGAAACGGAAGCACTTACTGTCTAGGCCCTAGAGTCTTCTGATAGAAGATGGAAAAGTGGAACTGAGTTAACTTTACAACAAGACACGTTGGTGTGTTCAGGAAATGTTCCGTCTCAAAGGCCTTTCTCAGGGCTCAGATAGGTTTTCTTTTAGTTTATTGCATGGGAGACAGATTTGGTTATGAAAACTTAATCCGCAAGGTGAGCTCTGTCTGCTGCGCTGTGCCTCAAGTTCCAAGAAGCCATCATTCTGATATAATCTCTGACTTGACCTGGGGTGGCTGAGGGCCAGGTGGGAACAGGGCGGAGCCACAGTGAGCAACACACTCGCATCCGAGCACTTTCTCACCAGGTAGAGCCAATTTCTAGTTATACAGATAAGCGTTGGTGAAAGCTTTGATGAAAGACTGGCACAGTTCAAGACATGCATTTTTTTGTTGTTGTTTGTTTTTTGAGATGGAGTCTCTCTCTGTTGCCCAGGCTGCAGTGCAGTGGTGTGATCTTGACTCACTGCAACCCCCGCCTCCCGTGTTCAAACAACTCTCCTGCCTCGGCCACCTGAGTAGCTGGGACCGCAGGTGCATGCCACCATGGCCAGGTAATTTTTTGTATTTTTAGTAGAAACGGGGTTTCACCATGTTGGCCAGGATGGTCTTGATCTCTGGACTTCATGCTCCTCCTGCCTCGGACTCCCAAAGTGCTGGGATTACAGGCATGAGCCACTGCATGTGGCCAAGACATGCCTTTTAATACATAAACACAATGGACCGTTCTCCTTTAACTGTTAAAAAAACACGCACACACACACACACACACACACACACACACACACTAAATTTGAAATCTGACAATGCCTTCAGTACAAATATAATTTATTAGGTACAAAGCAAGTTTCAGAAACGATCTTTGATGAATGAGGTATGATTCAGATTTTTAAATCATACTGTATTTGCACTTTAGTTCTGTTGTTATTTCCTTTTGGCTACTGGCGGCTGTGTCTTGTGAGCAGCATAAAAAGTGTGATTGCGATGTTGCTATTCTGGGCTTGAGGGAAGTTTTGAATATACTGAGTTTTCTGTGTGTGAAAATAATGAAAATAATTGCAGGCTTTTTTGTTGACATGACTTCAGGTTTTCTATGAGGTCTGAAAATCTGGTTGTATGCATGAACTATCATTTTGATTTGACTTTAATCAATTAATGAAGAGATAAATGCTTATCAACTAAAAACAAATTTGAAAAACACATTTTAATTATTAGTAGACGTCTATTAGTAATTATTGTAGACCCAGCTATTATTGAAACTCTGCGTTACAGGCATTAGGAAATAATTTAGAAGTCCACTTGTATGTAGGCATGCATTTCTTCACATGTGTTTTATATTCTGTAAGAAACGGAATAGTGACAAAGATGGCATATGTCAAATATTGACTTCAGAAGCTTTTGTTTCCCCAGTGAATACCAAATATTAAGATATCTGGATCTTCCTCTAAATCAAGCAATCTTTAAATCATAAGCAAATTCCATTGCTATTGAGATAATAATCCTCCTCCTCCTCCTCTCCCTCACAATCAACACAGCCACAGTCACAGCGGTGCCAGTGGAGAAGCTGAGACGATAGGAAGCGTGAGGAGACTGTCCAGGCTGTCACATGTGGGACGCCTGTCCTGTGCCAGGGACTTGCCGTGGAGTTTCTATTAGAGCCACAAAACAGCATTTTGGAATACATTGTTAATGTCTGTTTCTGGTACACAAGTTCTCTCATCCTAGGTGCGAGTGAACATGCCCCCGTGAGGGAGGCCAGTGGTGAGAGAGCCTGGCAGGGTCCTGCGCCCTGAGAACCTACAGCTGGGTGAGCAGGCAGTGAACCTGCAGGCATAATCGATACTCACACTGAACAGGGAAGGCAGTGCCTGTGGAGTCTAGAGGGGGGTTTATGAGGCAGAGAGAAGGGTGGTCTGGAGAGGATTTGGAAGGGCAGAGAGAGATGGACTTTGCCTCTGTGGCTGCATCAGCATGCATCTCCTGGAGTTTTGGTGCTTGTGATGTGGTTGAGGGGACAGGTGACGGTTGAGGAGGTGGAGGGCTAGACGTGCACTCCTTTCGTTCAGATGCCTTGAGGGGTGGAGGGGGAGCCCAAGGAAGCCAACAGGGCCAGGGTGTGTCTGTATCCCTAGAAGGAGTGGAAGCCACTGGGCAGTGGACGGCACGGGGCTGAGACGCAGGCAGGAAACCGTGGGGTGTGCATTTTGGAAAACTGCATTGCCAGGTGGAGGAGAGATTGGAGCGGGAGCAGTTGTCCTGCTCTTGTGGGCTTGTCCGGGGTGGAGACGTGGACAGCTGGGACCAGGGTGACGGCTGTGCAGCTGCAAAGAAGTCAATGGATTCAAGAGACTCAAATGGACTCGATGTCCAGACACAGGCTTGGTAGAAGGGATTTTTTGATACCATCAAAAATAACAACCTTAAATAATCAGATTAAAAATTTGGCCACATTATAATAAAGTATCCACACATCTATATTATTTTTCAAAAAGACACCATAAACCAAGTTAACTGACAGAATACAAGCTGGAAAGACACGTATTCTATTAACATGACTTACAAGGGATTTGTTTCTGTATTATATAAAGATTTTAAAAACAATAAGCAGTATCATAACAGGAAAAGAAATCCTGTGGTGTGAACAGACAATCCAGCAAGTGGAAATCTTCATGGCCAGGAAATGGGAATGATGGTCAAGTTCACTAGGGATTGGAGAAATACAAACATCCATCAGTGGGGGTGTCTTCTTCCTCGCTAGGAGACTGAAAAATAAAACACCTAAACCCAGATGTTGCCTAGTTAGTGGACTGCCTGAAACTCACATGCAGCTCTGTACATCATTAGAACTGTTTGTGAGGATCAGTTCTCTGGGAGAATTGAACATGCGCCTTCGGGTGCAGAATTGCATATCTGGGTGCCTTGAAAATCCCCCTGCTCCCAACAGGATGTTCCAGCGTCAGCTGTTACCTGCTGCCCGGCAAGACACAGCCTGCACATGGCCCGTGCAGCAGATAGTACATGTTTATAAATGGTCAATATTATTCGTAACAGGAAGTTAAAATGGAAATAGCTCAAATAGAAACTGTGGGAGACTGTCTTAATACACTGTATACGTGTGTTATGCTTTGTTAATTTTATGCAGTGAAATATTACATTACTGTTAAAATGGATGAATTGGGGCTGTCTCTATCAACATATCCAACTTGTTATTACAGCTTTGAGAAAGCTAGTTACAGAGCACAGTATACAGTATGACCGCCTTCCTGTAATTAAAAAATATATATATGACTGTTGTCAACAAAGAATCCCAAGGTTTACTCATTTGCAGACAGCTTTATTTCTCATAAAGGGTTGTAGCCCTCAGGCTACCCTTTCTGGCAGGCTGGGATGTGTAGCCTTCAGCAGAGACCTAAAGCAGGCACTTGAAGGGGGAAAGCTGAGGCAGGAATTTATGCTGAACAGGTTGGCCAAATATACATATTCAGCAGGTGGGAGACGGAGCTTTGCATATTCACAAAGTGACTCTGTTGATTGAATAAATATGTATGTATGTGTGACCCATGTTCACTTTGGGGTGTGGATCTAACATTAAAATATCGTAAAATTAGGCTCTGTATGTTAAAAGGTGAAGCTGGGACAGGAAGGCCCTCTGCAAAACTGGCCAGAACTAGACCATGATGGGTGGTCTCTTATCAGAAGAAAGCTACTGGAATCATACCTTATCCAGTCGAAGCTGCAGCTGTGGCTGGGTAAGAGGTACAGTCAGCCAGTGTCTGGCAGCTAGATGAGCTGCGATTGTTTTAATCTTGCTTATTTCTAGGCCAGTGCTGCTTCAGTTGCTACAGAAAAAGAACACTCTTGTGGCAGCGAGAATATGGTTTACTAAGTGCAGGGTGCACAACTCACCCTTTGCCTGGCACAGCCTTAGGTCCCGTTTGTGATTTGGTGTTTTATTGCCACAAAGAATCCAGTCTGTCAGTCTTATGACCTCTATTTTAATGCTGTACCATCTAGTATTAATTATTATGTAAATGTGCCATAAAAGTCTAAAAAACTTCATCAGAAAATGAAATTCACTCTGTAAAGCAAAAGGTATGTAATAAGAAACGGGAATCCTCAAGTATATCTTTTTAAAATTATATACATACATGCGGATGAGCGTATACACACACACACACACACACATATGCAGGCATGCAGACTCATGGAGCTACGTGTATACCTGCAGACATACAGACACCTGCCATGTGCATGTACAAACGTGCAAACAAATGCACACACACAGAGACATGCACGTGCACATGCACACCCAGAACGTATGCATATCCACACACATGCAGGGATACACACACATATACACACACACATGTATGTACATGTGTTTACGGTGTAGGTTAGAATTGTATAAAGCTGGTGCTGAATATACAGATGTACACCACAATGTTAAATTTTGCCTAAGAGTTCACGTATACATAAAATACATTTTAAAATGAAGAGTCACTGGATCTTACTTTAATTAATTTGGTTTCTGATCACAGATAAGCCACTACTGGACAGCTCTGTGACTCTGTCAAGTGAATGTGATAGAGTTGTCACGAGGGCAGTACTAGATGGAACGCATCAATAGCTGTCAGGTTCAGGGCACACAGTGGGTCTTCTACCAGTGGGGATGTGTGAGGAGGTGATGTGTCCTGTCTGGTCCGCTCATACTTCCATATTTTTCTTCAGACTTTTCCCCTCCAGAGAGGGCTCACGCCATCTTCAGTTGGGTTTCATCCATCCCTTGTCCTCCAGGTCCTTTGATAATTTCTTGCATATATCTGGCATCCAAGCATAATGAATGTAAAGGTATTTGTTGGTCATGGAATTAGCAAAATATATATGTTTTAGTATATAAGGAGACTGTTGACTCTACTTTTTACTGGTAGGGATAAAATTTGAAAATGATTAATCCACAGGCCTTTTAAAAATCCCATTAAAGCTGGCTGATTTCTGGAGTAGCTCTTATGTTCTGTTCAGTGCATCAGAGCAAGGGAAACACCGTCTTGCAGAAAGCAGTGAGGAGACAAGCAGCCTTGGGGAGCTGAAGGCACATTGCTGGTGGTCGGAGGGTGTCTTCATTTACTGGCCGCAATTAGCATGAGCTGCTGTTTCTGAAAGGTACCCTCGAAACCTGGTCCCCACTCCTGAGGCCATGGTGGGGTCCCTAGAGGTTCCTACCTTAATGTTAACTTATGTGCGGCAAAAGATGGGGCCTTAGTGCCCAGAGCCCACTGGGTAAGCAGAGGCTGTGCAGTCAGGGAGGGGAGAGTGTCTGGTGGGCAGGGTTGGGGCAGCCATCAGACCTGGAGAAACAAAGTCTGAAAAAGGAGGAAGGAGCAGGAATGAGAGCCGTGCAGACCCAGGGTGTGCTCTGCAGCCACAGGGAAGTATTCACATGAATGATACACAGAGCCAATGCACGCTCAAGTCACTGGCAAAAACAAAACAAAAAAACCTGATTGCATGATTTTTTGTAGAATGTCAGCAAAAGCCTGAGCACAACATGCTTTCACTTAATGGACTATCACGTTAGAGGCCCCCCTTGCCTCTCAGCAGGTGTTTTCTGAGCGCCGCTGGGCGTGGGATGCTGGTAGTTTCCAGGGTGTAAAGGGAGGCCCATTGTCCTCCTCCTGCCCTGACAGGTTTCCGACTTGATGAGGATACAGCATGTATGCACAGCTCCTCAGTGCTGGCAGCGCTGCATGTTCTACTAGAAGGATCTGGCGTCAACTCTTCAAGCAGGTGCTGTTAGGGGTACAGCTGTGGAGGGTGTGAGTTGTGGACAGGCATTCTGAGCTGGGCTGTAGAGCACTGATGGAGCGACGTCATGGTGTACTGTGCATCGAACAACTTCATGTGTCGGGAGATGAGGTTGAAATCAGACAGGCCAGATACCATGTCTGTGAGTCTTGGAGGGCCTTGGAGAACATGCGAAGAAGTTTTCATTTTAGTCCTTCAATGAGTGTGTTTGGAGCAAGAGAGTGATTCTAAACTGGCATTTCCTGATTCACATGGCAATGTCGTGCAGGGGTGAGTGGGAAGGGACAAACCGGAGCTGTTTAGAAGGTGACTTTGTGAATCTGAGTGAGTGCTGTGGGAAGAGGCCACAGGCATGCGGGAAATATGGAGGAAGTGACCACGTGTGGTATCCACGGGAAGAAATGGCAAGGAGGGCAGGGTCAAAGTGGCTCCAAGCTTTGGAGATTGCACATTCTGCTGGAAAGAAAGGAAATGGAAATTCATTGAAAAACTATTATGTCACAGCAGGCTTTTCAAACTCTCTAAGACAGACATTCTCTAAGTTAAGGATTGTTTCACTGGTAATTATGCTACAGGATTAGGCAGTTTTAGCTGAGGGATAACCATAGTTCTAGGTGGCTCATGCGAGGTGGGGGACCTGGTATTAACATCAACACAGAGGCCAGGCGTGCTGGCTCGGGCCTGCAATCCCAGCACTTTGGGAGGCCGAGGTGGGTGGATCACCTGAGGTCAGGAGTTCAAGGAGAGCCTGGCCAAGTTGGCAAAACCCCGTCTCTACTAAAAATACAAAAATTAGCTGGGTGTGGTGGCAGGCACCTGTAATCGCAGCTACTTGGGAGGCTGAGGTAGGAGAATCACTTGAACCCAAGAGGCGGAGGTTGCAGTGAGCTGAGATCGTGCCACTGCACTCTAGCCTGGCGCCTGGCGACAGAGTGAAACTCTGTCTCAAAAAAAAAAAAAGTAGATCCAAGTTCTCGTTTTGGTGTTTTCACTTAGGGATGATGAGTAATGTGGGGTCACTGGGTGGTACTTGAGCAGGAAGAAGCATGCCATCCCAGCAAGGAGCAACTTCAAGAGACTCGTGGAAGAGAACTAGGGCCTGGTTGGTAAACACAGCCCAGGAAGGGGTGAGGGTGGCAGGGGATATGAGTGTGTGGAATCCAGGCAGGGCAGCCACACGAGGACTTCTGCATGCAGAGGGTGGCTGTGGTGTGCGGCTGTTCTAGAATTCCCAAGATGGGAAAAGAATGGAGAATTTGCTTCCCATAGTTGTTTGTTTGTTTTTTAATATACTTTAAGTTCTGGGATACATATACAGAATGTGCAGGTTTGTTACATATGTATACACTTGTCATGGTGGTTTGCTGCACCCATCAGCCCATCATTTACATTAGGTATTTCTCCTAATGCTATCCCTCCCCTAGGCCCACCCTCTGACAGGCCCTGGTGTGATGTTCCCCTTCCTGTGTCCATGTGTTCTCATTGTTCTACTACTACTTATAAGTGAGAACATGTGGTGTTGGTTTTCTGTGCCTGTGTTAGTTTGCTGAGAATGTTGGTTTCCAGGTTCATCCACGTCCCTGCAAAGGACATGAACTCATCCTTTTTTATGGTTGCATAGTATTCCATGGTGTGTATGTGCCACATTTTCTTTATCCAGTCTAACATTGATGGACATTTGGGTTGGTTCCAAGTCTTTGCGATTGTGAATAGTGTTGCAATAAACATACACATGCATGTGTCTTTATAGTAGAATTATTTATAATCCCGTGGGGATATACCCAGTAACGGAATTGCTGGTTCTAGATCTTTGAGGACTTGCCGCACTATCTTCCACAATGGTTGAACTAATTTACACTTCTACCAACAGTGTAAGAGCTTTCCTATTTCTTCACATCATCTCTAACATCTGTTGTTTCCTGACTTTTTAATGATCACCATTCTAACTGGCATGAGATGGTATCTCATTGTGGTTTTGATTTGCATTTTCTAATGACCAGTGATGATGAGCTTTTTTTAAATATGTTTATTAGTTGCATGAATGTCTTTTGAGAAGTGTCTGTTCATATCCTTCACCCACTTTTTGATGGGGTTATTTTTTTCTTGTAAATTTGTTTAAATTCTTTGTGGATTCTGGATATTAGCCCTGTGTCAGCTGGATGGTTGCAAAATTTTTCTCACATTCTGTAGGTTGCCTGTTCACTCTGATGACAGTTTCCTTTTCTGTGCAGAAACCCTTCAGTTTAATTAGATCTCATTTGTCAATTTTGTCTTTTGTGGCCATTGCTTTTGGTGTTTTAGTCATGAAATCTTTGCCCATGCCTATGTCCTGAATGGTATTGTCTAGGTATTCTAATTCTATTATTCTATTCTAGGCTTTCGGTCTTACAATTAAGTCTTTAATCCATCTTGAGATATTTTTTGTATAAGGTGTAATGAAGGGATCCAGTTTCAGCTTTCTGCACATGGCTAACCAGTTTTCCTAACACCATTTATTAAATAGGGAATCCTTTCCGCATTGCTTGTTTTTGTCAGGTTTGTCAAAGATCAGATGGCTGTAGATGTGTGGTGTTATTTCTGAAGCCTTTTTTTCTGTTCCATAGGTCTATATCTCTGTTTTGGTATTAGTACCATGCTCTTTTGGTTACTGTAGGTTTGTAGGATAGTTTCAAGTCAGGTAGCATGATGCCTCCAGCTTTGTTCTTTTTACTTAGGATTGTCTTGCCTATACAGGCTCCTTTCTGGTCCATATGAAATTTAAAGTAGTTTTTTTCTGGTTCTGGGAAGAAAGTCAATGGTAGCTTGATGAGAATGACATTGAATCTACAAATTACTTTGGGCAGTATGGCCATTTTCACGATATTGATTCTTCCTATCCATGAGCATGGAATGTTTTTCCATTTCTTTGTGTCCTTTCTTATTTCCTTGAGCAGTGGTTTGTAGTTCTCTTTGAAGTTATCCTTCACATCCCTTGTAAGTTGTATTCCTAGGTGTTTTATTCTCTTTCTAGCAATTGTGAATGGGAGTTCACTCATGATTTGTCTCTCTCTTTCTTATTGGTGTACAGGAATGCTTGTAATTTTTTCACATTGATTTTGTATCCTGAGACTTTGCTGAAGTTGCTTATCAGCTTAAGGAGGAATAGGAACACTTTTACATTCTTGGTGGGAGTGTAAATTAGTTCAACCATTGTGGAAGACAGTGTGGCGATCCCTCAAGAACCTAGAAATAGAAATTCCATTTGACCCAGGAATCCCATTACTAGGTATATATCCAAAGGATTATAAATTGTTCTATTATAAGGACACATGCATACGAATGCTCATTGCAGCACTGTTTACAATAGCAAAGACCTGGAACCAACCCAAATGCCCATGGATGATAGACTGGAGAGGGAAAATGTGGCACATATACACCATGGAATGCTATGCAGCCATAAAAAACGATGAGTTCATGTCCTTTGTAGGGACATGGATGAACCTGGAAACCATCATTCTCAGCAAACTGACACAAGAACAGAAAATCAAACACCACATGTTCTCGCTCATAGGCGAGTGTTGAACAATGAGAACACGTGGACACAGGGAGGGGAGCATCACACACTGGGGTCTGTGGGGGGTAACTAGGAGAGGGACAGCTGGGGGGTGGGGAGTTGGGGAGAGATAGCATGGGAAGAAATGCCAGATATAGGTGAAGGGGAGGAAGGCAGCAAACCACATTGCCATGTATGTACCTATGCAACAATCTTGAATGTTCTTCACATGTACCCCCAAACCTAAAATGCAATAAAATATATATTTTTTAAAAAAAGGAGATTTGGGGCTGAGACGATGGAGTTTTCTAAATATACAATCATCTTATCTGCTAAGAGAGACAATTTGACTTCCTCTCTTCTTATTTGAATACCCTTTATTTCTTTCTCTTGCCTGATTGCCCTGGCCAGAACTTCCAATACTATTTTCAATGAGAGATGGCATCTTGTCTTATGCCAGTTTTCAAAGGGAATACTTCCAGCTTTTGCCCATTCAGAATGATACTGGCTGTGGGTTTATCATAAATAGTTATTATTTTGAGATACCTTCCATCAATACCTAGTTTATTGAGAATTTTTAGCATGAAGAGGTGTTGAATTTTGTCAGAGGTCTTTTCTGCATCATTTGAGATAATCATGTGGTTTTTGTCACTGGTTCTGTTTATGTGATGGATTACATTTTTTGATCTGCACATGTTGAACCAGCCTTGCATCCCAGAGTTGAAGGTGACTTGATTGTGGTGGATAAGCTTTTCGATGTGCTGCTGAATTCAGTTTGCCAGTATTTTATTGAGGATTTTTGCATCAATGTTCATTGGGGATACTGGCCTGAAATTTTTTTTTTATTGTGTCTCTTCCTGGTTTTGGTATCAGGATGATGCTGGCCTCATAAAATGAGTTAGGGAAGAGTCCCTCTTTTTCTGTTGTTTGAAATAGTTTCAGAAGGAATGGTACCAGCTCCTCTTTGTACCTCTGGTAGGATTTGGCTGTGAATCTGTCTGATCCTGGGATTTTTTTGGTTGGTCGACTATTAATTACTGCATTAATTTCAGAACTTGTTATTGGTGTATTCAAGGATTTAATTTCTTCCTAGTTTAGTCTTGGGAGGATGTATGTGTCCAATAATTTATCCATTTCTTCTAGATTTTCTAGTGTATTTGTGTAGAGGTGTTTATAATATTCTCTGATGGTAGTTTTTATTTCTGTGGGATCAGTGGTGATCTCCACTTTCTCTTTTTTATTGTGTGTATTTGATTCTTCCCCTTTCTTCTTTATTAGTCTCTCTAGCAGTCTACCTATTTTGTTATTTTTTTCAAAAAACCAGCTCCTGGATTCATTGATTTTTTTGGAAGGATTTTTCATTTCTCTATCTCCTTCAGTTCTGTTCTGATCTTAGTTATTTCTTGTCTTCTGCTAGCTTTTGAATTTGTTTGCTCTTGCTTCTCTAGTTCTTTTAATTGTGATGTTAGGGTGTCAATGTTAGATCTCTTCTACTTTCTCCTGTGGGGTTTTAGTGCTATAAATTTTCCTCTAAACACTGCTGTAGCTATGTCCCAGAGATTCTGGTATCTTTTGTCTTTGTTCTCATTGGTTTCAAAGAACTTATTTATTTATGCCTTAATTTTGTTATTTACTCAGTAGTATTCAGGATCAGGTTGTTCAGTTTCCATGTCGTTGTGCTGTTTTGAGTGAGTTTCTTAATCCTGCATTCTAAGTTGAGTACGGTGTGGTCTGAGAGACTGTTTGTTATGATTTCCATTATTTTGCATTTGCTGAGGAGTGTTTTACTTCAATTTTGTGGTCAATTTTAGAATAAGTGCAATGTGATGCTAAGAAGAATACATATTCTGTTGATTTAGGGTGGAGAGTTCTGTAGATGTCTATTAGGTCTGCTTGGTCCAGAGCTGAGTTCAAGTCCTGAATATCCTTATTAATTTCTGTCTTGTTGAGCTGTCTACTGCAGAGCACACTTAATATTTTATGGTTCTCGAGGTAGGACATCTAAAATGGGTTGCAATAGACTAAAATAAAGTATCAGCAGGACTGCATTCTTTCCAGAAATTTTGGAAGACAATCTGTTTCCTGCTTTTTCTGGATTCTCCAGGCTGCCTGAGTGCCTTGGCTCCTAGCTGCTTCCTCCGTCTCCACAGCCAGCAGTGTAGCATCTCCAAATCTCACTGTGATCCTGGCTCTCCTTCCCCCTCCCTGCCTTATGGAGGCCCCTGTGATGACACTGGGCCCTCTGGGTCATCCCATGACCTCCATCTCACAAGCCTGAATCGCATCTGCAAAGTCCCCTTGCCATGTGACATTCACAGGCCCTGAAGATGTGGATATTTTTGTGGGGGCCTTTACTGTGCCTGACATAGGCAGAGTCATCACTCATTCATTCATGAGATCCTGAGACTTGCCAACCATATTTGAGAGATTTGAAAATTTGGGCTCTGCAGGAATAATTTGGCTTGCTAAACTAGTTCTTAAGCCCAGGAGTTTTGATTTTTAAGTCAGGATTACAAACTAATTTGGAATTTTTTTTTACATGTTTATAGAAGTTAAAATGTATTCTTTAAAACCAGTCCAAATGTAATGAGTAATTTTAATATAAATTGTTAATTAGTATTTGGAAAAGCAAGTAGCTTTGTTCATTACTGGACAGTTAATTTTGAGAAGTACTTTTTTCCCAGTGCTCCAACACCAGATGCAGACACACGGCTTTTAATTGAACCTCACTCTAGCAGGGTTTTATGGTAATTCAGGATTATTAATCAGACTCTCAAGTGGCGTTCCTCTCCAGGCACTTAGCGTGAACACTGAAGAACACGCAGGGGAGAGGACTTGCTCTCCTCCTTCCAAATTTTATGCAGTTTTTGGCAGTCATTCAAAATCTGCTATTCAGTGCATGAAGAACTCATTAGACTTCCAAATACAGGGACTTAGCCCTCTGACAATAGTTTTAGAAAATGATAAGATGGCATTTGCCAACATCCAAAAACACAAATAAATAAAACTACCAAGAAAAGTAGTGAGGGAGATACCATTGTATGGGCTAGAGTTTTGAGATTAAATATTCACGGATAGCTCTTCGTGTTTTCCTAGGCATGAAACTATTGACAGCCGTACACTCACCCAGCATGTCTCATTCTCCTGAGTAGCCTTATGCATGGAACAGAGTTCAGGAAACAACCCTAGGAGTAACCTATTTACTCTGCCTTTTAAAAGTGCCCCGATTCTACCTGTCTCTCCCATGGCAAATGGTCTGAGTGTTGTCCTCTCTCACTGGGTGAGTGCAGGAGCCCCCTCCTGCCCTTGGCCTGCCCCCCTCCTCCTGCCCATGGCCTCCCCCTGCCTTTGGCCTCCTCCCCCTACCTGTGGCCTCCTCCTCCTTCTCGTGGCCTCCTCCCCCTGCCCGTGGCCTCCTCCCCCTGCCTGTGGCCTCCTCCTCCTTCCTCTGGCCTCCTCCCCCTGCCCGTGGCTTCCTCCTCCTTCCTGTGGCCTCCTCCCCCTGACTTTGGCCTCCTCACCCTGCCTGTGGCCTCCTCCTCCTTCCTGTGGCCTCCTCCCCCTGCCCGTGGCCTCCTCCCCCTTCCCGTGGCCTCCTCCTCCTTCCTCTGGCCTCCTCCCCCTGCCTGTGGCCTCCTCCCCCTGCCCGTGGCCTCCTCCCCCTGCCCGTGGCCTTCTCCCCCTGCCCGTGGCCTCCTCCCCCTGCCCGTGGCCTCCTCCCCCTGCCCTTGGCCTCCTCCTCCTTCCTGTGGCCTCCTCCCCCTGCCCGTGGCCTCCTCCCCCTGACTTTGGCCTCCTCCTCCTTCCTGTGGCCTCCTCCTCCTTCCTGTGGCCTCCTCCCCCTGCCCTTGGCCTCCTCCTCCTTCCCGTGGCCTCCTCCCTCTGCCTTTGGCCTCCTCCCCCTGCCTGTGGCCTCCTCCCCCTGCCTGTGGCCTCCTCTGCTCCTGACTTACTAGCCTCAGTCGTGCTGCCCTTGCTCCCTGAGTGATGCTGGGAGCCCCGCCATCCTGGCCACTCTTGCTGCCCCACTTGGTTCTCTTGTGTGCCGTGGCTCTCCTCCACGTGCTTCTGGCACACCGTGAAGAACACCTCTCCACTACATCTGCTCATTGCCTGCACCCCGGAGAGACCAGGGATCTTGTCTGCTTGTTTCCTGGTGATGCTCCTGGGCCAGCAAGTTACTCATGTGTCTCTGTTGAGGAAAGAGAAAAGCAAGTGAATTATTGAAGGGACCTCTGACCCACAGACGCTAAGCTCTGGATGCACATCATACACTTACTGAACCTCTGAAAATACTGAGGTGGTCACTGACCCCAGATATCCTGGTAGGGCAGAGCCTGAATGGGCATCTGTAGTGTTTAAAATCCCCACAGCTGGTCCCTAATGCTGACTGAGAAGCTTTCTTCCTCAGGACGGGCTCATTTCCATCTAGACATGAGGCCTGGTGTCAGTCACATAAAATGTCTAAACCTTCTCAGCTTCCTCCTCTCTGAAAGGTCTAGAAATCCTCTGCTGTCTGTTCATGTGGATCTGTCTTTCTTTAAGCTATACTCAAAGAAACTCTGGGTCTCAGGATACTGAGGAGTTAGAGCTCCCACACATTCCTGGTCCTCTCCGCCTCTGTGTCTCTTTCCTAGGCAACCTTCTTTTTTTCATTTTATTTTTATTTTATTTTTAAATACTGATCACGTTTGCATGAAAGCCAGGGATTCTTCTCACCCTGAACTGCTCAGCGGGATGTGTACTGTTACCTTTGTGTGTATTTTGTGCACTCTCGCATGCTTTTATGATGAATTCCTACGTACTTGTTAACAGGATGAGGCCAGTTCTAGAGTTTTTCGTGACATGGTGTCTATGTTCGTCTCCAAGAGCAAAGGCCCTGCCCCTGGCTCTTAGGAAACAAGAAGGAATGCATCTTCTGTCCGGGGGGAGCATGGCTGCAGGCAGCATTGGGAGGGGCTCAGGCGGCCTGGGAGCAGGACCCACGTTTCCAGGCTTTCTAGCCACCCCAGCCCACTCACCTTTATCTCCCCCAAAGCACATATCAAAAACTCCAGTTTATAGAAAACAATTTATGTTTACTTTGTGTTTCAACTTAGAATTGGTATGTTACCGAAAGTCTCAGCCCTCTATAGGAGGCTAGTTTCATTTACAGTTTTTGAATGACTCAGAGGAGCTGGTAATTAACACAAAAAAGACTGCTTTCTTTGCAGGGGAGGGAGGTCAGGAAAATAAATTGCAATGGTACAAGAAATACACTTGATACTTGATTAAACAAGCTATAACATGTCTAAATAAATTCATAGTGTGAGATTTTGGTTTATTGTATTATTGAAGAATAGTTTCTAAGAATAGTAAGACCACTTAGTTATATGCTGCTGTGCTTAAATAATTCCTTTTTTAAGGAACTTAAGAAATAGAATCTGGCCGTTGTCGATGTTTCCACTAATCCTGCTCAGTTGACCCATGCGTCCTCCGTAGTTCCGGCATTTCACCCTGAGAGCATGCGTGAGAGCATGACCTTACACGTTCTGTTTCATCTCATTCCTTCCAGAGTTAAGCTACTGTCACTGCTGAGGTGCACTCATTCCAGTGTCCTTACAGTGGCCTTGCACCTGTAAGCTGCTGCTGCCTCTGAGGTGTGCTCTGGTGCCCCCACAGTGCACCTGCGCCATCTCACCCTCTGCTAAGTCAGCCCTGAATCTTCCTAGGCCTTGATGCAAGTCGCTGGCAAGAGTCACTTTTCCAGAACCCCTCCGTGGGGACCTTTTCTCAGTCATAAACCTGTAGTAGCCCCCCAAGGACCTCACACCTGATGTCTTCCCAGTCAAGTACTTGGGATATTTCCCCATTAGACACCATCTTACCTTTTACATCTTATGCTCCTGTATCATTTCCAGCATTTTACACTCCCGCAGAATAGAAACTGTTGATGTGTAGTGACTCAGCAGTCACATTCCCTTTCCCTGGCATGCTTCATCCCCTCATCTCTTCCATCTAAACCTTGAGTGACTGCAGGTTATCTTAGGGATGCTTCCTTGCCCCGTCGGAAGTGACCTCTCCTTCTTTTGTACATTGATAGTAAATAATCAGTGCAGCTCTCATCGCATGCACTGATTGTTGTGTTAGCTGTTTGTGTTTTCCTATGTCACTGCCTTTATTTTATGCTGAACTTCTTGAGCAGTGCAGTCATGCTGTCTTCTACTGTGCCTGGTGCAGTGTGCATGGTGCAGGTGTGCCACATGCTTAGGAAGGAGGATTTCAGAGGAAACTGTGGGAGCCACTTGATCCCTGGGCCACGTGATCTTGATTTCAAATGTTGCTTTGGTCAAACACAATTCAATTAAAAAATGGGCAAGGAACACACAGAAACATTGTCTGTGATGACGCATGGATGATAAGCAAACACAGAACTGGGTGTACTTAGTGGCGGCTGCTCATGTGTGCAGCTGTATTGAAACAACACAGCACTGTCCACATGTGACCAGTGAGCATTTGCTGGTCAGCCTTATACCTTGGCTATGTCAGGTGTACCTATAGGGGCCTGGTGAAGGGTACTGAGCACTGCTCTACACTGCTTTTCTAACTTCCGAAAAATCTACAATTATTTCAAAATAAGTAAAAATATATTGGCAACATGTTATATGTATTACATTATAGGAATCCTCTGGAACTTTATTGAGTGTTCCATAAAGTTGTGCACCTATCAATTTCCGTTTTTCCTGCTGACAAAGGAAGAGATCCGTGGTCCTGCCACAGAGGAGCCACATGCACCGGTGACTATTCGTGTGACTCCGATTCACTGATTTCCACTTTTATGAACTCTTTTAAGCTGCAGTTGTGCAATTTGAAGATACCAACATGTTGTAAAGATTATTCTTTAAGCAAGTGGTAGTTAGCTAGTTTAGACAAGATCTTTTTTTAAAAAAAAAAAATATATATATATTTATAATTGCATTTTAGGTTTTGGGGTACATGTGAAGAACATGCAACATTGTTGCATAGGTACATACATGACAATGTGGTTTGCTGCCTTCCTCCCCATCACCTATATCTGGCATTTCTCCCCATGTTATCCCTCCCCAACTCCCCACTCCCGAGCTGTCCCTCCCTATTTCCCCCCGACAGACCTCAGTGTGCGATGCTCCCCTCCCTGTGTCCACGTGTTCTCATTGTTCAATACCCGCCTATGAGTGAGAACATGCGGTGTTTGATTTTCTGTTCTTGTGTCAGTTTACTGGGAATGATGGTTTCCAGCTTCATCCATGTCCCTACAAAGGACAGACAAGCTCTTAAGTAAAAACACCAATAAATACTTCTGTTTCAGTCTTATATGGCAGAGTCTATGAAAGCAAAGAATTTCTGAGAGGAATCCCAAATTAGTGAATTTGCAGGCTCCAATATTGCTTGAAACAGTGTGAAATTTAATATATTTTGAAATGTGTACTTTAGGTAGCAAATTTAAGAGCGGCCACCTGACTTCTGGAGATCTTTAGTTTTGTTTTGTTAATAGGGCTTTATGTGCAAAAGGTTGAGTTGTTGAGTTACATGGTTGGAGACAGGTCTGTCGCTGGTCTGTGCAGGGTTCCTCTCTGGTGTTGTCTATCCATACTCCTACTTCCTCCCCTCTCAGGGAACAGTCCTCAGAGCATCTGATGGGTACACTCTAATTGTAACTTCCTTCCAATAACAGAGTGCTATCCAATGCCTTTTATTTTAATTCACATAAATAGACTGGCCTAATCGTTTCATGTAGTTTCTCAGTTTTTTCACTCAGCAGTTTTAAAATTTGATGAGTTTGGCTGTTTGTATGTATAGTTCATTGTTTTAAATCTCTATGTAGTAATGAGGTGCTGATACGGGCTACAACACACTTGATCCTTGAAAATATTCTAAGAGAAGCCAGATAGAAAAGACCTCATATTATGTGATCCCACTCGTGTGAAATATCCCACATAGGCCAGTCCACAGAGACTGAAAGTAGATTTGCATTTTCTAGTGATAGGAAATTGGGACTGACTGCTAATGGGCACAGGGTTTTTTTTCTGAGGTGATAGAAATGTTCTAAAATTAGCAGTGATGATTGCACAACTCTGTGAACATAGTAAAAATCTGAATTTTAAATTTAAAAACAGTCGGTTGTCTAATATTTGAATTATATATAATAACAGTCATTATTAAACAGAAGTAGCCATTAAGAGCATTGCTTGTGATAGGTGAAGGGTGATCTGAAATGAAGGGACAAAGCGTCATTAACACCAAAGTGAAACAAGGGCAGGCAGGGTCCTAACAATGGTGCAGCATGAGCACAGTGTCTCATGATTTTGGTATGACTGAGAACTTCTTAAGCAAAACAGCAAAAGCCAAATAAGTAGGCCAGATTACACTGTACAGTGAAACACACAATGAATAAATGTAACAGAGAAATGACAGATTACAAGATAATGAAATTACCCACACACACACACACACACATGCAGAGGAATCTGTAGCAAATCTACAAGATAAATGAATAAGCCCAAATTTTAGATGGTCCAAAAATATGAACAAGTATAGGCAAGGGAACTCAGGCAACAGGTGATTAGGACTTTCAGTTCTTCCCTAACTTATTTGATACATTTTAATTCATGTAATGATAAAATATCTTTTATGCCCAAGATGTCTGTAACAGTAAAATAAGAATCATGCCAAGTATCGGCCAGATTCCTCATGTTTCTGAATTAAGAAGGACAATACGTAGTTTTCGCCATTAAGTATATTATATGTGGGTTGTTTCCAAATGCACTTGAACAGTTTGAGGTAGTTGCTTTTTATTCCTAAGTTAATTTGTTTAGTGTTTTTATCATGAAAAGGTGCTGCATTTTGTCAAATGCTTTTCTGAGTTAAGTGAGTTGATCATGGATTTTTTTGTACTTTATTCTATTAACATGATGTATTATACTGTTGATTTTTATATGTTGAACCAACCTTGCATTCCTGGCATCAGTCTCACTTGGTCATTGTGTTAGGCCATTTTTGGGTCACTATAAAGAAATACCTGAGAAAAGAGCTTTATATGGCTTATGGCTCTACAGGTTGTGCGAGCATGGTACTGACATCTGCGCAGATTCTGGGGAGGCCTCAGGAATCTTCCAGTCATGGCAGAATGCAAAGCAGGGGCAGTCATGTCATATGGTGAGGATGGAAGTGAGAGAGGGGAGAGATGTCACACACTTTTAAACAGTCATATCTTGAGATAACTCACTATTGCAAGAACAGCACCAAGAGGATAGCACTAAACCATTCATGAGAAACATGCACCCATGATCCAATTGCCTCCACCAGGTTCCATCTCCAACCTTGGAGATTACATCTTAACATGAGATTTAGAGCAAACAGCATCCCAGTTGGTACAGACAACTGTGATGCTAAACAGTTGCCACCCACTGCTTTTGACAAATGCCTGGGGGAGTGTTGTCCTGCAGAGGAAGCTCTGAGTCAGGTCAACAGAAACAAGCCCAGAGAGTGAAGCCTTCCAGCTGCTGGGCAGATCAAATTCTTATAACTTTTTTGAAGATGGGACTTTGGGAGAAACTCCGCAAATGTCTTTCCCTTCTTCAGGGGCTACTAGGTTGCTTCTGGCACAGTTATTACCGCTGTGAGTCCGCTGGTTTTGAAGGCTGCTGCAGAGCTGTGGAGACTGGGATAGAAACAGGGTATGTCAAAATACCACAACGCTTACTCTTCTTGCCAGCGTTCAGATACTTTGCTCAATAAATGCTCCTTTGATCACTGCTAGCCTTTGGTTAACGTTTGGAGTACTGAAAAAGTTGCGGCTAACAATTTTTGCCAGTGTGTTCTCTTGCTTTTGTGGAGGTCTAGTTTGACTTCGGAGTAGAAGTTCCCTGTGGACCTGTGGACAGGCTTCTCATACCCAAGATTGAGATTACTGTGCTGTAGGAAACATTCACAGGCACTTTCACAAGTAACTCAAGGTCATTTGGCTTAATTACTGGTCCAGTCTGTGCTCCCTGCAGTAACACATGAGTGTTTCCAGTTTTTTCCTAACCCCACAGAAATTGATTTCTTTAAATGAATGTGTTAAATATAGTGATTTCATTTCAAGAAATGTTATTTTCTTCTTTCTTTTTATTTTTTTTGCTTTTTAAAAATATATTTTTAACTTTTATATTTAGAGGTACACGTGCAGGTTTGTTATGTAGGTAAGCTCGTGTCACAGGGTTTGTTGTACAGATTTTTGTCACCCAGGTATTCAACCCAGTACCTATAGCTACTTTTTAAAAAAATCCTTTCCCTCCTCCACCCTCCACCCTCGAGTGCCTCAGTGTCTGTTGTTCCTCTCTTTGTGTCCGTGTGTTCTTATCATTTAGCTCCCACTTAAAAGTGGGAACATACAATACTTGGGCTTCTGTTCTTGAGTTACTTTGCTTGGAATAATGGCCTCCATTTCCATCCATGTTCCTACGAAAAACATGATCTCATTCTTCTTTATGGCTGCATAGTATTCCATAGTGTACATGTACCACATTTTCTTTATCCAGTCTACCATTGATGGGTATTTAGGTTTATTCCATGTCTTTGCTATTGTGAATAGTGCTACATTGAACATATACACGCATGTGTCTTTATGGGAGAATGATTTATATTTCTTTAGGTATATACCCAGGAATGCAATGGCTGGGTTGAATGGTAGTTCTGGTTTTCAATCTTTGAGGAATCACTACACTGTCTTTCACAATGGTTGAACTAATTTATACTTCCACCAACAGGGTATCAGCGTTCCCTTTTTTCTGCAATCTTATCAGCAACTGCTGTTTTGTGAGTTTTTAATAGTAGCCATTCTGACTGATGTGAGATGGTATCTCATTGTGATTTTGATTTGCATTTCTCTAATGATCAGCAATATTGAGCATTTTTTCATTAGAAATGTATAAAGAGAGTCAGACTCCTGCACAATAATAGTGGGAGACTTCAACACTCTACTGATAGTATTAGATCATTGAGGCAGAAAATTAACAGACCTTAAGGATCTGAATTTAGTATTGGACCAAATGGATCTGATGGGCCTCTACAGAACTTAGCACCCAACACAACAGAATATATATTCTTCCCATTGCCACATGATATGTGCTCTAAAATCTACCACATACTCAGACATAAAACAATCCTCAGCAAATGCTAAACTGAAATCACACCAGCCACTCTCTCAACCACACTGCAATAAAATGGAAACCAAGATTTAAAGCATCATTCAACACTATGCAGTTACATGGAAATTAACCTACTCCTAAATGACTTTTGGGTAAATAATGAAATTAAGGCAGAAATCAAGAAGTTCTTTGAAACTAATGAGAACAAAGATACAACAATCCTTTATTTTCATTCAGTGCGTTGCTTCCTTTGTTATTGTACCTCCAAGTCAAGGAGCATTCAGCATTGTATTTGCTGGGTGTCTGAGGCTATTCTCTCATCAGGAGTGGAATTCTGTTGCCCTGTGACGTGGAGACAGAGTCTGACTGGCAATGATGGACTGTGACTGATCCTGGCATGCTCTATGGTGCTCTAGAATGAGTATCATAAAATGTATTGAGGGTTACTTTCAAGATTCTTAATCTAGTTATCTGAATCTTCCCTACCTCTACTTATTTCCCTTCATTTGTTCTACAAGAGATGGACCAAAAAGAACTGGACGCACCTCTCCCACTGCAGTTCTAAAGATGCTCATTGTGTATTTCAGTTGGCCTATTTTTAAAATTTGGAATACTTGCTGGGTTTGCATGTGGTGTTGATTGCTATATCATCCTGATTTATTGTTCATTTTACCAGTGTTTAGTTGTTCTTATGGGTTTTGTTTTTGTTGCTGGAAAATCTATTTTTTTCTTAATTGCTTATACAGTTCTAAATGGACTCGATCCTTTATTTGGGATTCTTATTTGCCTAATTTATATATTTAAAGTGTTTTATTTTCAACTCTTGTATATTTGCATTTGTCTTTAGTGTGTTGTCTTCATTTTGTCTGCACATCTTATCTGAAGCAGATGGAGATGGAACCATGAGCATTACATGGGAAATCTATGTTTTTCCAAAACAAACAATTACATTGTCTGCCAATAATGATGATTATTTTATCTTCTTTACAAATCATTAAACATCATAATTCTATTTCCTACTTGTTAATTTGGCTGGAATTTTTCTGGAACCATGTTAAATGGTAGTGATGATAGTGGAAATATGTTAAAACTTTTTGCCATCTGTTATTAGGCTCATAAGATTTTTCTCTCTTGATTTTCCTAGGTGATTTTTAACTTATGGTTTATTAGCATCAGCTTCTGCTGACAGAACTTATTATATATTTGGTGATATATATATATATATATATATATATATATAAAATTGCACTTTAGATTCTGGGGTACATGTGCAGAACATGAAGGATTGTTGCATTGGTACACACATGGCAATGTGGTTTGCTGCTTCTATCCCCCTGTCACCTACATCTGGCATTTCTCCGCCATGTTATCCCTCCCCAACCTCCCTACTACCTGCTGTCCTTCCCCTATTCCCCCTCAACAGTCCCTAGTGTGTGATGCTCCCCTCCCTGTGTCCATGTGTTCTCATTGTTTAACACCCGCATATGAGTGAGAACATAAGGTGTTTGATTTTCTGTTCTTGTGTCAGTTTGCTGAAAATGATGGTTTCCAGATTCATCCATGTCCCTACAAAGAACACGAACTCATCATTTTATATGGCTGCATAGTATTCCATGGTGTATATGTGCCACATTTTCTTTGTCCAGTCTATCACTGATGGACATTTGGGTTGGTTCCAGGTCTTTGCTACTGTAAACATTGCCGCAAGGTGTCTTTATAATAGAGCGATTTGTAATCCTTTGGATATATACCCAGTAATGGGATTGCTGGGTCAAATGGAATTTCTATTTCTAGATCCTGGAGGAGTCACCATGCTGTCTTCCACAATGGCTGAACTAATTTACACTCCCATGAACAATGTAAAAGTGTTCCTATTTCTCCACATCCTCTCCAGCATCTGTTGTCTCCAGATTTTTTAATGGTTGCCATTCTCACTGGCGTGAGATGGTATCTCAATGTGGTTTTGATCTGCATTTCTTAGCTAATGACCAGTGATCATGAGCATTTTTTCATATGTTTGTTGGCCTCATACATGTCTTCTTCTGAAAAGTGTCTGTTCATGTCCTTCACCCACTTTTGAATGGCCTTGTTTGTTTTTCTCTTGTAAATCTGGTTTAGTTCTTTGTAGATTCTGAATATTAGCCCTTTGTCAGATTGGTAGATTTCAAAAATTTTTTCCCATTCTGTTGGTTGCTGATTCACTCTAATGACTCTTTCTTTTGCTGTGCAGAAGCTCTGGAGTTTGATTAGATCTCATTTGTCTATTTTGGCCTTTGTTGCCAATGCTTTTGGTGTTGTAGTCATGAAGTCCTTGCCTATGGCTATGTCCTGGATGGTTTTGTCTAGGTTTTCTTCTAGGGTTTTTATGGTGTTAGGTCTTATGTTTGTAAGTGTTTAATTCATCTGGAGCTAATTTTAGTGTAAGGTGTCAGGAAGGGTCCAGTTTCTGCTTTCTGCACATGGCTGGCCAGTTTACCCAACACCATTTATTAAACAGGGAATCCTTTCCCCATTGCTTGTTTTTGTCAGGTTTGTCAAAGAAAAGATTGTTGTAGATGTGTGGTGTTGCCTCTGAGGCCTCTGTTCTGTTCCATTGGTCTATATCTCTGTTTTGGTACCAGTACCATGCTGTTTTGATTACTGTAGCCTTGTAGTATTGTTTGAAGTCAGGTAGCCTGATGGCTCCAGCTGTTCTTTTTGCTTAGAATTGTCTTGGCTATGCGGGCTCTCTTTTGGTTCCATATGAAGTTTAAGGTAGTTTTTTCCAATTCTGTGAAGAGGATCATAGGTAGCTTGATGGGGATAGTGTTGAAGCTATAAATTACTTTGGGCAATATGGCCGTTTTCACAATATTCTTCCTAACCATGAGCATGGAATGTTTTTCCATCTGTTTCTGTCCTCTCTTATTCCTTGCGCAGTGGTTTGTAGTTCTCCTTGAAGAGGTTCTTTACATCCTTTGTTAGTTGTATTTTATTCTCTTTGTAGCAACTGTGGATGGCAGTTTGTGGTGTTATTCTTTCATTGTACTTCTAAATCATATTTTCTTGGAAAGAGGTATTCCACTTATTAAAAAGGGAGATTTGTTCATTTATTATTTTTCTATATTTGTCACACTTTTATTTTTCAAATGTAGTAGGAATCACCTCCCCTTATCTATACTATGAAATTCTTTATAAGAGATAGTATTATTTATCTCAGAAGTTTAAAACAATTCACCTGTAATCAGTGTTAGCCTTGAGTCTAAAATTGACTCTAATAAATTTCTAAGATCTCATATTGTTTCAAAACCTAGTTACTTTTTGATGATTTAATTTTTCAAAGAAAATGGACACTTTAATTAAAATTGTACACAGCTAGTCACACTCCCCACCGTGGTTTTTAATTTGACTCTGTGCTCCTATATCAGGTTATTTTACCCATATTCCATTCTACCTGGGTTTATAGAAGTGACATTTTCTTAAGTGGTGTTACGATGTTAAATTAGAAATGCAATAAAGTATTTTTAATAATGGTTTTATTAGGTATAACTGTTCTGTGATTTTTCCAGCTGATCCCCAAATTGTGCTAATTATGTTTTTAAAATATGCACTGATTTAAATCTCACTGTCTGTGATATTCTACTCATCAAAGGTAAACGAGACCTTGTCTTGCGTTTGGCTTGAGCTTAGTTCTTTCAGAGATACCATGTTTCTCTCTCTGCATCTTATTAGCCTGGTGAGAACAGGGTGTCCATCCTATAGTGTCTGTCACCATGTGAGAGACTCAGCAGCCTGAGTTGTACCCACATCGATGTGCTGCCAGATGCGGAGGTGAGGACAGAATGGGTGGATTCAGTGCCTGGGGGCACCCGTGCCTTGCAGGTGCCTACCTGAAGTTCACTGGTCCATGGAGCACAAGCAGAGTAGAAACCCACCTCTTATTTCTCTTTTAATTATACTTTAAATTCTGGGGTACATGTGCAGAATGTGCAGGTTTGTTACATAGGTATACAGGTGCCATGATGATTTGCTCCACCCAAATGGAGCAAATGATGATTTGTCATCTACATTGGGTATTTCTCCTAATGCTATCCCTCCCCAATCCCCCACCCCCTGCTATCCCTCCCCTAGCCCCCCAGCCTCCCACAGGCCCTGGTATGTGATGTTCCCCTCCCTGTGTCCATTTATTCCCATTGTTCAACTCCCACTTATGAGTGAGAACATGCAGTGTTTGGTTTTCTGTTCCTGTGCTAGTTTGCTGAGAATGATGGTTTCCAGCTTCATCCGTGTCTCTGCAAAGGACATGAACTCATTCTTTTTATGGCTGCATAGTATTCCATGGTGTATATATGCCATATTTTCTTTATCCAGTCTATCATTGATGGGCATTTGGGTTGGTTCCAAGTCTTTGCTATTGTGAACAGTGCTGCAATAAACATAGAGTGCATGTGCCTTTATAGCAGAATGATTTATAATCCTTTGGGTATATACCCAGTAATGGGATTGCTGGGTCAAATAGGTGGAGACGTTCTGCCAGCACTCAGGGCTCTCCATTTGCATTCTGCTTCTCTCTGTGGTGTGGAGCCCACAACAGGTCAAAACCTGGCCGAAAGCCAGCTGGGCCATGTCTGGGTTCTTCGGGGCACCCAGGCAGTGGGGGCTAATATGCGTGGCTACTCCTCACCCAATGCCTCCCTGCCTGTCCTCCTGATGGAGAAGCCCACTTCCCCAGGCTATGCTGCCGTAGCCCTGGCCCAAAGTTCTGCGCCATGCATGGATTTTAAGGTTGCAAATCAGTGCTTTTTAATGTATTCACAGAGTTGTACACCTTTTGCCACAACAGGTTTTAGACCATTTTTATCACCCCAGAAAGGAGCCATTTACAGGCATTTCACACTCTCCTTGCCCCAGCCCCTGGCAACCAGGGACCTGCTTTTTGCCTCTAGATTTGTGACTTTTGATGCTTTATAGACACGGAATCATAGGACGCCTGGTCTTTTGTGTTTGGGTTCTTTTACATAGCATCATGGTTTTGAGGGCTTTTTTTGTTGTTGTTTGCATGAATCAGTTCTTCATTTCCTTCGATTGCTGGATAATATTCCATTTCATGGCTGCAGCATATTATTTATCCAGTCATCAGGGATGGCCTTTCTGGTTGTCTTTAAGCTTGGCTGTTGTGAACCCTGAGCCTATGGACGGTGGTGTTCAAGCTTTGGTGTGGACGTGAGTTTCTGCCTCTCTTGGGTATATACTCAGGGATGGGCTTGCTCTGTCACATGGTCACTCTGTTTCTCATCTCTGGAAGAGTTTTTAGACTGTTTTCCAAAACAACTGTGGCATTTTATATTCTTCCCAGTGGTGTATGAAGGTTCCCACAGGTTTGAGCAGTTATGTGTCTGTTGTCAAAACATGGCCCTATTTTTGGTCAGAGGTGTTTGCTTAACTTTGGTTCCACTTGATTATCTTTAAAAATAAAATTCATGGTCTCATGACTAATTTTATACTTGGTTTTCTTTTAAAGCTGAACTGCTGTCAGTATTCAATAGGGAAGATATCTGTGTATTATTTGTTTCCATAGTATATTTTGGGCAAGATTCATTTTCTGTAACCACATTCTCATAGAATAAACCTAGGAGTTCCTACTTTCAGATTGGCAGAAATAAACCCCACAGCTAATTGTAGGGGAAAATGTAATCCTGGAATATCTGAACTTGTATATGAAACAGTGACTTCTCAAGGTATCTTATTCTTGATAAAACTGTCACGGACCCGAGGAAGCTCCGTCTTCCTGGAGTCATAGCCCCTCCTGCGGCTCTCTCTCCCTTTTGTTCATGTTTGGCAACATCCAAGTTGACCTTTTCTGCCATTTTTCTTTCTAATAAGTTAAAATACAAAGAAATTCAACATGGATAAGATCGATCTTAGCTGTTATTTGAGAGGATTTATCTTCTAAAGAACTTGCTTATAAAATAGGAACTGTATTGTTGTTTTGACACATTGAACTCAAGTTCAGCTTTGTAACAGTGTTGCAGATGGTTCAAGTGAGTGAAAAACCTGGTAAATCAAGTAACTAAAGACTTTATTATTTAAAGAAAAGTTGGAGGCCTAGTCCTAATTTAATGTCACAGTCAGACATGGCATCTAATGAGATATGTGGCACATTTGGAAAATTTAAGTTCCTTACCTGTGTTTTTCATGCTTTCTCACCTGCAGTTTATTCTTCCCAAATGAGCTCACATTGTTATGCTTTTACAATTTTTATAAGAACAACATCTTTATTCAAAAACATGCATCTTGGCCATCTCTTCCACTTTGCGAATCTGTAAGTTCATGTGGAGTCTGCATACAGCTCCCACAGACTCATTTATGAAGGTGATGGGATCTTTTATACAGTAATTAGGGTTTGTCATTAATTCTGCTTTTTTTGAAATCAGTGATAAAAATTCCCAGTTAAGGTATACAAAGAATTGTTTTGACAGTTTCAACAGTAGTTGTCTGAATGACTGACAGTTGATTTTTAGTAATAATAAATGGCAATTCATTTAGTTTGTTGTGATAGTTTTAATGCATTTTTTGACTCTGAGATATGTGTACAAGACTTTTGTCCCCTTTTTTTCACAATTAGATTGCATTTTAAATACAGTTTAAGCAGGTAAATGTCTATTTTAAATAACATTGAAATGCTTTCTATGTGTCAAATTCAAATTATTCAGATGTTATGCCATTTTGTTAAAAAGTCTTTTGATCTTTGTGACTTATTTCAGCATTCCACTTTTACAAAAATAGGAATCATTCAACAGCATGAAGTCCTACCGTTCTTTTTCTTTGAAAATGCTCCCTAAGTAGGTCAATATTGACTGGTCTTCCTTGTTTTCCTTGAGGGGATCAATTTTATTAGACACTGATGTGGTACTGCATGATCATGACTGATGTGTGGCTGTCTACAAATTTTAAAGCCAAGTCATAAAAGACCTATTTTATTGACATTTTTTCTGGATTATGGAAGGATGTAAGTGCTGCTCCTAATAACACCACTGGGAAGGCTGTGTGTGCAGGTTCCCTTCAGAGTTGTCAGCCCTGCTCTGGAAGGGTTTGTGCGAGGGAGGACCCATTTAACCTTTAGTCTTTCTGCAGATAGAAGGCTGGCGCATGCCCTGGGCACACACTGTGAACCTCTGGGCTCCCTTTGGCTCTGAGCAGATGGGACGCTCTGGGGTTGAGTTGGCTGGCAGAGGGCTTCAGTGGTTGAAAGATAAGGCCTTTGGGGTCAGGCATTCCTTATTCTTATATGCAGGCCACGTGAGCACTCGGGCCTCTGTTCTCATCTGCAGTTCCTTTCCAGTCACCCTCACGGTGGCTGCTACTTACGTCCACATCATTCTTTTACTGTCAGCTGTTGTCGACTTTCCTGTCCTGTAGAATCACCTGCAGGCGGTGTAAATTCCCGCGCCCCACCCTTATGACACCCGAGGCCCTGTGGGCAGGACCCAGGCCTGGAGAGTTTTGAAGCTTACCAGGCCATTCCGGTGGGCACCCAGCTTGAGAACCCCTTCTCTGGTCCTCACCCACTCGTCTCCCTGTGGCCTAAACCTCTCCTCGGATTCCGCCTCCCCTTGCCCTCTCTCCTCCTGTCTTTCCCCAGCTTTCCCCTTCCCGCCCTGCTTGCTTTAAGGGCTTTGCCTTCCCCTACCCCTCCTTTGTTCTGACTGGCTCCCTGGCTGTGCATTCCTCTGGCCTCCAGGGAAACTCAGTAAAGTTCAGTAGTCCTTTTGGGTGGAATTTCTGCTGGCCATTGCCGAAATCCACATTGATCCATCACACACATTAACCTGTTGATAATAGAAAAACTTTGGTTCCTGAAATATGAATTTCTCTTTTTCTTGCTTCAAACAAAAAACAATTTAGATATTTTTCCTTAACATCATACCTGATGATATAGAGCATTTCAGAAGACGTGATGAAGAAACATCATTTATGAAGAGGCTAAACGCATGACAGTGTAGGTAGCAGAATAACTAAATTCTCCTTGTCCTGCCAATCTTGACGTTTGATATTAATTATGCTTCAAAAATATTTCTCTGTGATGGAGCTGGGCTGTGCCGCCAGAGCAGCCATTTGATTTCTGAGTTTGCTTCGTGTTCAGTTTTTTTCTTCAAGTGAAAGCAGTTAAGCCCTCAGTCAGGTGAATCAGATGACTTTTTGGTGGAGGATGTTAAATTCAGGGACTGGCAGAGTAAAAGGAACACCTTTGGTCAAACACGTACTAAGGCGTGTGATTCCTTTTCAGAGGGAAAGTGCCTCTCTGGATCCGTTCGCAGCGTGTTACGTATCTTGCACTTTCTAGGGTGAATTCCCACGCACTGTGTGTGCCACAGACACCTTCACCTGCAATTTTGCATGTGTTGCTCTCAGCGCGGTGCTTGGTGTTGAGAACAGTTAACTGTGGTTGGTTGGATTTGTCAGTCTTTACCCACATGGTATTCGCTTTTTCTACTTAGGAAAGGAAACTTTCCTAAGCCCCAACAGTCTGGAAGATACTTATTTTAAAAGTTTTCAACTTAAAGTGTTTAATATGTCTAGACTTAAGCAAGGATCCAATTTACTGTTTTTTCATGTATATAATCAATTGCCCCAGTACAGTTTATTTTCATTCCTAGCCAATATAGTTGGATAGTTGTCCCCACCAAACCTCAAATTGAATTGTGATCTGCAGTATTGGAAATGGAGCCAGGTGGGAGGTGTTTGAGTCTTGGGCACGGATTCTTCATGGCTTCGTGCTGTTCTTGTGGTCATGAGTTCTCACGAGATCTGGTTGAGTAAAAGTAAGCAGTATCTCCCCTCCCACTGCCTCTCAGCCTTCACCTTCTGCTATGAGCCAAAGCTCCCTGAGTCCTCCCCAGAAGCTGAGCGATGCTGGTGCCATGCTTCCTGGACAGCCTGCAGAGCTGTGAGCCAATTCACTTCTTCTCCTCATAAATTACCCAGTCTCAGGTATTTCTTTATAGCAAGGTAAGAACAGCCTAACACACCAGCCATCAGCAATCCCTGACAAAATCAAGCCTCTGTGTAATTATGGGGCTGATTCTGTTGATTTTCTAAGCCTGCACCATTTTCTTTTTCCACAGTTCCAATTATTATAGCTTAATAATACCATGTTTCTTCAGTTCTGTGATGTCATTAATATTTACCTACACCATTATTTTATGTAACACTACAGAGAACTAAGGCTACAAATGAAATTTGAAACATCTGTTGTAAGATGGAACTTGATTTCACAGATGCTGAATTATGAATGCATGTTAGAACTAATGATAGATATCAAATTTTCTTTTTTAAAATGGTGGATTAGCTCCTCTTGGGACTTTATATTTTCTTAAATTTTAGGGCCTCTTTTTGTTAAGTTTCAAACTAATTCGTACTTTGATTGGAATTACATTGACTGTATCGATCAGTTTTGGGACATTTGCCATCATTTTATTTCATCATCTTATTCACAAATACTTGTCAATTTAACTAGTATTTCTTTAATGATCTTCTTTCTTTTTTTTCCCCCAACATTTATGTTCAGGGGGTACATGTGCAAGTACATTACAGGGGGTAAATTTTGTGTCATGGGGGTTTGGTGTACAGCTCATTTTGTCACCCAAGTAATAATAGTACTCAACAGGTAGTTTTTTGATTCTCACCTTTCTCCCACTCTCCAACCTTAAGTGAGACCCAGTGTCTATTTTTCCCTTCTTTGTGTCCTTGTGTACTCAGTATTTAGCTCCCACTTACAAGTGAGAAAATCCAGTATTGGTTTTCTGTTCATGTGTTAATTCACTTAGGATAATGGCCTCCATCCATGCTGCTGCAAAGAACATGATTTCATTATTTTTATGATTGTATAGTGTTCCATGGTGTACATGGACCGTATTTGCTTTATCTGCTCCACCATTGATGGGTATCTAGGTTAGTGTCATGTCTTTGCCATTGTGAATAGTGCTGGGATGAGCACAAACATGCATGTGTCTTTATGGTGCAGTGATTTGCATTCCTTTGTGTATATACCTAGTAATAGGATTACTGGGTTGATTGGTACTGCGATTTTAAGTTACTTAAGAAACCTCCAGACTACTTTCCACAGTTACTGAACTAATTTGCATTCCCACCAGCAGTGTATACTTGTACCATTTTCCTTCAACTTTGCTAGCGTCTGTTGTTTTGTAACTTTTTAATAGCCATTCTGACAGCTGTGAGACGGTATCTTGGCTGTGGTTTTAATTTGCATTTCTCTAATGATTAGTGATGTTGCCCATTTTTTCATATGACTGTTGGCCACATATACATCTTTTCTTGAGAAGTGTCTGTTCACGTTCTTTTCCCATGTTTTAAATGGGGTTGTTTTTTTCTTTAGATTTATTGAAATTTCTTACGGATTCTGAATATTAGACCCTTATTGGTTGCATAGTTTGCAAATATTTTATCCCATTCTGTAGGCTGTGTGTTTACTCTGTTGATAGTTTATTTTGCCCTGCAGACACTCTTTAACTTAATTAGGTCCCGTCTGTCAATTTTTGTTTCTGTTGCAGTTGCATTTGGTGTCTTTGTCATGAAGTCTTTGTTAGGCCCTATGTCCAGAATAGTATTTCCACGTTTTCCTCTAGGATTTTTATAGTTTTACGTTTTACATTTAAGTCTTTAATCCCTCTTGAGCTGATTTTTTTACATGGTAACAGGAAGAGGTCCAGTTTCGATCTTCTGCCTATGGGTAAGAAGGCAGAAGTTCTTTTACTGAACTGGAAGTTCTTTCCCCATGGCTTGTTGCTGGTAATGTTCAGATGGTAATGGGTCTGTGGCTTTATTTGTTGAAGTTCAGATGGTAATAGGTCTGTGGCTTTATTTCTGGGTTCTCTAATTTGTCCCATTGGTCCATGTGTCTGTTTTTGTAACAGTACCATGCTATTTTAGTTACTACAACCTTGTAGTATAGTTTGAGTTCAGGTCATGTAATGCCTCCAGGTTTGTTTTTGTTCTTTTTACTTATAGTTGCTTTGACTATTTAGGCTCTGTTTGGTTTCCTATGAATTTTAGAATCTTTTTTTTTTTTTGATTCTGTGAAAAATATTATTGGTAGTTAGATGGAAATAACACTGAATCTGTACATTTCTTTGGGCAGTATGGCCATTATAACAATATTGATTTTTCTTATCCATCAGTATGGAATCCTTTTGTATTTGTTTGTGTCATCTCTCATTTCCTTCAGCAGCATTTTGTAATTCTTACTGTAGGGAGCTTTTACCTCTCTGCTTTGCTATATTCCTAGGTATTTTATTCTTTTTGTAGTGGTTGTGAATTTGGCTCTCAGCTTGGACATTATTGCTGTATAGAAATGCTACTAATTTTGCACATTGATTTTTGTATTCTGAAACTTGGCTGAAGTTGTTTCTCAGATCTAGGAGCCTTTGGGCAGAGACAATGAAATTTTCTAGATATAAAATCATATCATCTGTGAAAAGAGATAGCTTGACTCTTGGAAGCCTTTTATTTCTTTCTCTTGCCTGATCGCTTTGGCTAGGACTTCTAGTATTATGTTGAAAGAAGTGGTGAGAGGGGCATCCTTGACTTGTTCTAGCTCTCAAGAGAAATGCTTCTGGCTTTTGACCATTCAGTGTGTTGTTGCCTGTGGGTTTATCATAGATGGTTGTTGTATTTTGAGACACTTTCCTTCAGTGCCTAGTTTGTTGAGGGTTTCTAACATGCAAAGATTTTGAATTTTATTGAAAGCTTTTTATTTGTTTATTGAGATGATTTTTTTTTGTTTTTAGTTCTCTTCATGTGACGAATTATATCAATTTATTTTCATATGTTGAACCAACCTTGCATCCCATGGATAAAGCCTACTTGATAGTGGTGGATAACTTTTTTAATGTGCTGCTGGATTCAGTTTGCTAGTATTTTGTTGGGGATTTTTGCATCTATGTGCATCAGGGATATTGGTCTGACATTTCCTTTTATTGTGTTTCTGTGAAGTTTTGGTATAAGAATGATGCTGTCTTCACAGAATGAGTTAGAGAGAAATCCCTCCTCAGTTTTTCGTAATAGATTCCCTAGGATTTGTACCAGCTCTTATTTAAACATCTGTTACAATTAGGCTATGAATACATCTTATCTAGTGCTTTTTCTGGTCAGTGGTTTTTTCCTTAGTTATTAATATGGATTCAATTTTGGAGCTTAATATTGGTCTTCCTGTTTCAATCTTGATAGTTTGCATGTTTCCAGGAATTTATTCATTTCTTCAGGATTTTTTAGTTTGTGTGCATAGAGGTGTTCATAACAGTCTCGAAGGGTTTTTTTGTATTTCTGTGGAGATGGTGGTAATGTCCCCTTAGTCATTTCTGATTGTGTTTGTTTGGATCTTCTCTCATTAGTCAATCTAGTGGTCTAACAGTCTTATTTACTCATTAAAAAAACTTTTGGTTTTGTTGATCTATTGTATGGGTTTTCACTTCTGTTTCATTCAGTTCAGCTCTGATTTTGCTTAGTTTTTTTCTTCTAGCTTTGGGGTTTGTTTGCGCATTCTTCTCTTGTTCGTCTAGGTATGATATTAGGTTCTTACTGTGAGATCTTTCTAACTTTTTTATCTGGGTGTTTAGCACCATAAGCATTCCTCTTCACACTGCTATAGCTTTGTCCCTGATTCTAGTATGTCTTTGTTTTCATTAGTTTCAAACAATTTCTTGATTTCTGACTTAATTTCATTATTTGCCCAAAAGCCATTCAAGGTCAGATTTTTTTTTTTGATTTCAGTGTAAGTGTATGGTTTTGAGACATCTTGTTTATATTGAGTTCTACTTTTTTTGTGTTGTAGTATAAGTGTGTCATTGGTATGGTTTCAGTTTTTTTTTTAATTTGTTGAGAATTGCCTTAAGGCTGAGCATGTGGTTAATTTTAGAGTCTGTGCCATGTCCATATGAGAAGAATGCATTTTTGTTGTTGGGTGAAGTGTTCTGTAGATGTCTGTTTGGTCAAGTGTTGAAGGTAAATCCTGAATATCTTTGTTAGTATTCTGTCTCATTGATCTAATACTGTCAGTGGGGTGTTGAAATCTCCCACTATCATTCTGTGGTTACCAGAGTCTCTCTGCAAGTCTCTAAGAACTTGTTTTATGAATCTGGGTCCTCGAGTGTTGGGTGCATATATATATATATATATATATTTTGGTGGTTAAGTCTTCTTATGGACTTAAGACTTAATTATTATGTAATGCCTTTCTTAGAACTTTTTGATCATTGTTAAATTCTGTTTTGTCTGAAATAAGGAATGCAAATCCTGCTGCTCTCTGTTTTCTTCGTAGATCTTTCTCTATTAATTTACTTTGAGCCTATGGATGTCCTTGAATGTGAGATGGGTTTCTTGAAGACTGCATTTGTTTGGGTGTTGCTTCTTTATCCAACTTGCCACTCTGTGCCTTTTTAGTGGGACATTAGACTGTTTACATTGAGGGTTAATATTCATATGTGTAGGGCTATGGGCCCCACAGGGTCGTGGGGTGTCCCCTATCACTGTGCTGAGGCGCAGGATCCGAGAAATAAAGAGACAGGATACAGAAGTACAAAGAAAGCGCAGCTGGGCCCAGGGGATCCACGCCACCTGTAAGTGGAGACAGGCGAGGCCCTGAATGTCCAGAAGCTTCTGTATTTATTGGGTATGGGTTAGGGAGCAGGGTAGTGAGTGAAGTCATCTTTAAGGATAGTGATAGGGTCGTGAGCAATAAACAAGGGGTCCACCCCCATTAGGTCACTGAGGCAAGGAGGTGGGCTGTGTGCAGTAAGTGGTCCACCCCCATTAGGTCACCGAGGTATGGAGGCGGGCAGTGCACAGTGAAGAGGGTGCAGTGTGCAATATCTCTTATCTATGGGCATGCTACTTTTAAGAATATCTATAGGAGGATGCTTTAAGTCACACAGCAGTGACAGAGCTGACAGGGTCTACTTCCACCTGCTGGCAGCTTCCAGTGAACCTAGGAGGATGCTTTTGAGCCAGCACAGTAACAAGAGCTGATAAAGTTCACAGTCACCAAGGTACAATTATCGGAAGGGTTTTGAACCCTCGGATGCTCCAGGGATTGCTGGTCTGAGGGCAGCCCTCCACGAGAACTGGACACAAGGTCCTAGAACTCCTTTATCAGGAGTGGCTCTTTCTCCAAGCCTGCCATACAGCAAGTATCTTTATGATACTGAATGCTGCCCCCTGGGCCATGGATTCTTGTCCTGGTATAACTGTTTTACCCTTCAATCATGCTCTGCACTGTATCTGATCTAGACATTTCTCTGACTATAAGCTGCTTATTCCTTAATTCATTCTCTGTACTGAGTCTCCTCTAGGCATTCCTCCGACTATGAACTAAGATATAGTTTTATATATATATGTAGGGAAATAACTGAGTAGTAAGATACTCTTCAGGTACTCATTTTATAAACTAATCCTTTGTATATGATTATATACAAAGGATTATATAAAAAGAAATAACCGAGTAGTAACACTATAAACTGAGATATTCTTCAAGCACTAATTGTGCCAAGATTCTGCTTAACTGTCCTTCCTCGGGGCCTATATGGGGGGTTTCCCAAAGATATGTGCTGGTTTGATCTGGTCATTGTGTGATTAGGTAGTTGTTATGTAGATGTGATTGTATGGTTGCTTTGTAGTTCAATAGTCAATGTATTTGAGTGTGTTTTTGGGGTGGCCAGTAGCAGCCTTTTGTTTCCATGTTTTGCACTGCCTTAAGGACCTCTTCCAAAGTAGGTCTGGTGGTAATGAATTCCCTTAGTGTTTGCTTTTCTGAAAAGGATTTTATTTCTCCTTCACTTATAAAGCTTAGTTTTGCTGGATATGAAATTTTTGGTTATAATTTACTTTCTCTAATGATGTTGAATATAGGTCCCTGATCTCCTCTAGCTTGTAGGGTTTCTGCTGAAAGGTCTGCTGTTTGCCTGATGGCATTCCCTTTGTAGGGGTCCTTCCCCTTCTATCTGCCTTTAACATTTTTTGTTTTCTTTTGTGCTGACCTTGGACAATCTGATGACTTGGGGTTGGTGGTCTTTTATAATATCTCTCATGGGTATTTGAATTTCCTAAATTTGAATGTTGACCTTCCTAGTGAGAATGGGGAAATTTTCATTGTCATTTTCCTTAAATATGTTTTCCAAGTTGCTTGTTCTCTTTTCTTCTCTTTCAGGAATACCAGTCAGTCATAGGTTTTGTCTCTTTACATAGTCTCATATTCCTTGGAGATGTACTTCAGCTTTTTTCTTTATTTTTGTCTGACTGTGTTAATTCAAAGAACTGGTCTTTGAGGTCTGAGATTGATTCCTCGGCTTGGTTTATTCTGCGATTAATACTCCTGTTTGTGTTATGAAATTTTTTTAGTGAGTTTTTCAACTCAATCAGATCAGTTTGGTTCTTTTTAAAAATGGGTATTTCATCTTTATTCTCTTGGATAGTTTTACTGGATTCTATAGATTCTTTGGCATGGGTTTCAGCTTTCTCCTGAATCCTGATGATTACCATCAAGAATCCTTCCTTGCCATCCAGATTCTGAATTCTATATCTGTCATTTCAGCCATTTCATTCTTAAGAACCATTGCTGGGAACTCTCGTAGGGTGCTTTAGGGGCAAGAATACACTCTGGCTTTTAGAATTACCAGAGTTCCTGTGCTGGTTCTTTCTCATCCGTGTGGTGACATGTGTGCTGATGTTCCTTCAATTGTAGTGTAATTTGAGTATAGTCAGTTGGCTTCATTTCTGGATGTTTTCAGAGGGCCAGGCCTTGTGCTGGGTCTTCATTTGTAGCTGACCTCTTGCCTTTTGTTTCACATGGGCGTAAATTTGCCAAATACTTTGGTGTTGCAGTTTGGGCTGCTGTCCAGGAGGTGAGGATTAAGTGTCATTGCTGATTGGTGGCTCCTGCTCAGCCAGGTGGCTCCTCTCTGTTTCTGGGCATTTGCAGCCATCTCTTTCATGCTCTGAGAGCATGGGCTCCTCTCCCATTCAAGTGCTGGCTGCACTTCTCAGCTCGACACTTTTTAAAAAAAATCTTATGGTAAACTAAGACACTCACATAAAAAATGCTGAATGCCAGCATAAAAGCAGGAATTTTAAAGTGCCACCATTTAGAATAATGTTTATTGCAGGGGATTTAACCAGTTGCTCTTTGACAGATACAGGAAATTCCTATCTATTCCTAGTTTGCAAGGAAATTTTTATCATATTTTTCCATATATTTAGATTTTTTTTATTTCTTAACATTTTAATGTTTTTCATTTTAATGTATAAATGTATTCCTTATAATCTCCATCCCCACTTAGATTCTTTTCTTTACTTCATCATAGTCATTCTACATTGTCTCTTTCTATTGATATGTTTCTACAAAATGCCTACTTTTTATGTACACATGCATTATTTTAGTTAATGTTTTAGTGATATACAATATACAAAGGGAAAAATGTCCAAATTGTATGGATAGCTCAATGAATTTTCACTAAGACCTCCTCATGTGCCAGCACTCACACCCTGACATCCTGTCAGTCGCTACCACTGAAGAGTGAATGAGTAAATGACTTTTAACTTCAGTATGATAATTTCGCCTGATTCCAAACTCTCTGTCTATGTAGATATAGATAGATAGATGTCTATATATAGTTTTATGATGTATATCCACACTTTGCTTGTAGTTGTACTTTGTATATTGTATTCACTGTGTGAGGATGCCAACACTTGTCTATTCCACTTGTTGCTAGACACTGGTGCTGTTATGTGATCTGGGTTGTAGTAGATTACATTTTAAACATCCTTTCATGTATCTTTAGATGCACATGTTTGTGCAGCTCTGTTCAGCAAAATCTTGAGAGTGGAATTGCTTCTCTTCAGTGTGCGCATGTTCAGCTTTTGTAGAAACTGACAAGCAGTTTTCCAAAGTGGTTGCACCATCATGATCTCCCAGCAACTGTAAATGAGAACTGTGGTTGTACCACACCTTCTGTAAACATTGGTATTCATTCACCCTCTTTGATTTTGTTCATTCTTTTATGTGGTGATGTTTTATTGTTCTGGTTTGCATTCTCTGCTGATTAAATCATGCTGGGCACCTTTCTGTTTGTCATCAGTCATTCACACAGCCTCTATTTTTGGCATTATACATTTTAATAGGCTTTATTTTTTAATAGAGTTTTAGGTTTACAGCAAAAGGGGCAGATAGTTTAGAGATTTCCTATATACTCCCAGCCCCCATTCCCTACACAGCCTCCCATACTATCAGTATCTCCCATCAGAAGCTTCTTTTGTTACAATCAGTGAACCTCCATTGACAAGTTATTGTCACCCAAGTCCAGAGTTCAAATGAGAGTGCACTGTTGGTATTGTACAATCTATGAGTCAAGACACATCTGTAATGACAGGTATCCACCGTTATAGTTTTATACAGAGTCACTTCACAGCCCTAAAATTCCTCTGTGCTCCACCTGTCCATTCTTCCCTCCCTCTCAATCCCTGACAGCCACTGATCTCTTTACTACCTCCATAGTTCTGCCTTCTCCAGGTCCGATAGTTGGACTCACACAATATGGAGCCTTTACAGACTGGCTCTTTCACTTACTAACATGCATTTAAGCTTTCTTCATGTCTTCACATGGCTTACTTGCTCCTTTTGTTTTAATGCTAAATTGTATTGTCTGGATAGATCACTGTTTCTTTGTTTACTTTCATATTGGTTGATTCCAAGTTTTTACAAATATGAATAAAGTGGCTATAAACATTCCTGTGCAGGCTTTTGTGTGGACATGGGTTTTCAGCTCCTTTGGGTAAATAGCAGAAAGCATATCTGCTGGATGATATGGTGAAACTGTTTAGTTTTGTGAGAAACTGCCACACTGTCTTCCAATGTGGCCATACCATTTTGCATTCTCACCAGCAATGAATAAGAGTTCCTGTTGCTCCACAACTTCACCAGCATTTGGTGTTGCCAGTGTTCTGAATTCTGACCCTTCTAATTGGTGTGTGCTAGAATCCCATTGCTGTTTTAATTGGCAATTCCCTAGTGACATATGTTATTGAGTATCTTCCCATATGCTTATCTGCCATCTGTATGAATTATTTGATGAGAAATCTATTCAGATCTTTGCACTTTTAAAGTGGGTTTTGTTATTCTCTTTTTTCAAATGCCTACTTGGGTCCTTGCCAGTGTTTCTCCTGGATTGTTTTTTGTTTTAATTTTTACTGATTTAGGAGTTCTTTACATGTTATATGTATGAGTCTTTATCAAACATATGAGACACAAAGATCTTTTACTCTGTGGGTTCCTTTTTACTCTCTTGGTAATATCATTTATTGAACAAAACTTTTTTCCCTTTTAATGTTAACTAGTTTATCAATTGCTAATTTATAGTTACAAATTTTCCCCTTTATTTCAAGAGATCTTTATTCCAGAGTCATGAAATTATTTTCATTTGTTTTCTTTTAAACACTTTATTGATATACCTTTCAAATTTAGATAAAAAGTCTAGCTAGAGTACATTTTTCTTTGGTATGCCCTGAATTAGGGTTCAAAATTTCTTTTTCTTCCTATTTATTGTAGAGATTATTCTTTCCAAACTTCACTCCAGTACCACATTTATCACAAATGTGGAGTTGTGTGTGTGGATTTTTTTTTTTTTACTTTGTATTCTTTGTACTCCATTGGGCTATTTTCCTTGAGCAAGTTTTCTATTGATTAAATTGCTCTAAGCATAATAGTTTTTGATTTCTGGCAATATGGATCTTAAACTTTGTTTTCTTCCAGAATTTCCTTTAGTTGGTCCTTTGCATTTTCATTTAAAATTTACAGCCCCTTTATCAATTTCTATGACTAATTCTAGGATTATTATTAAACAGCTTTCAATAACAATTATTGTTTTGAATATGTGAATTACTTAGGGGAGAAGTGAGAACTTGAAAATATTAATTCATCCAATCCATAAACAAGCTCTACTCTGTAATTTGTTTAGGTCTTCTTAAATTCCTCCCAATAATGTTTTGTAATTGTTACCACAGAAATTTTGTACACCTCTTATTAATTTCTAGATATGTTTAAGGTTACTGAAAATTGCGTATTTTTATTTCAACTACTATTTGTTGCTGACACATTGAGACATACTTTAAAAAAATTGACATAATCTGATATTTTTATTAATTTCAAAGGTTAATTGCTTTTCTGTTTTCATACCATTATCTCCATGCTCAATAATACCATCCATGAAAAATGCTAGTTTTATTTTGTCTTTCCAATGTGTATGCATTTCCTCCCTCCCTCCCTCCCTGTTGGCTTTATCGCCCTGGCTGGGAGCTGCAGTAGCAGGCTGTGTTGAGGTGGTGCTGGTGAGCCCTCCCTCCCTGTTTCTTTGTCGCCCTGGCTGGGAGCTGCAGTAGCAGGCTGTGTTGAGGTGGTGCTGGTGAGCACCCTTTCTTCATTCCTTACACATGTAAAGACTTACACATGTGCTGTAAGTCTTTTGTAGGCGTCTTTAAACAGTTGAGGAAGTTCTCTTATTAAAAGGCTGTGGGTAACAAAGTTTGTCAGAGCTTTTTTGAGATTAATCAGTGATCATATAAGTTCTTTGTTCATGTGGTATGGTTGCCAGCCTGGACGAAGGCACCTGGTATTCATACCCCTGTGTAACCCATCTGACCCTGTACTCAGGACAGCCTCTGTGATCATGGTATATGGCACATCTGATTACCTGCCATTCCTGATACTAGGCTGTAAAGTCTGCAGCTTCTGTGCTGGGGCAATCATTTTTCTTCCTGGATCATTCTTCCCAGTAGATGCTATGTTGTGAACTACCCACTGGAGAGGCCCATGTGGCAAAACACTAAAGCCTCCCACAGCCACCACAGGAGCGATCTGGAAGCAGATCTGCCAGGCACTCCTGAGCCTTCAGAGATGGCAGCACCCCCAGCAGCTGGACTCAGCCTCTGGAGGGCTGGGAGCCAGAAGCACTCAGCCAGCACTCCCAGAATCCTGACGTTCAGAGGCTATTGGTTGTTGGATATTTTATTATACAACATTAGAGAACTGTTCCATGTCATGAATTATGCTGATTTTCAGCTGGTAAACTGTTCTTATATTTCTTGTTGCAGTTGCTTTAAAAGTATTTTGCTTTTTATATTTTTCTGGGTTAGAGTTCATAATATTTTACTTAGCATATTTTTCATTTATATTCATAGGGGTAATTGATATGTAATTTTATTTTATTATAACCTTCTTGTTAGGTTCTGGTCTATAGCTTAGGTTGGTTGTAGAAATGAGTTTACTGGTTGTCATCATTTTCCTATTTTCTGGAAAAGTTTGTATAGTATCCATGTTATTTCTTTATGTAATGTTTAGAATAATTCACTGGGCCCAGAGTGTACTTTGTGAATTCATTTTAATAATAAACTTAACTTTTAAAATACATACAGGAATATTTATATGTTTATTTAATATTGTATCTGTTTTAGTAAATTGCGTGTTTTAAAGAGTTCATCCTTTGTACACAAATCACAAACAATAAGGTCAAACGTTCTTGCTGTTTTCTTGTGTACTTCTCATATCTGCAGGACTCAGTGGCTTCCTCTTCCTTTCCTCATTGTGCTGCTTCTGTATGTTTCCTCCTTGTTCCTCAGTTCTTCCAGAGAACTGTTCTTTGGCTTTGTTCAGTTAGTTGATTTGTCTTCTTATTTCCTTTATTCTGTTTCCTTTTTCTTGTTTTGTTATGTAGAAACCTAAATCAGAGGTCTCTAAAATGTTTAGAAAGCCACTTGGTATCTTAGGCTTACCGGCCAGGTGGTCTTTTAACAGACGCTCAACTGTGCCATCCTTGTGTGGAAGCAGGTGAAGGGCCGTGGCTGTGTTCTAATAAAACTTTATTTACGGACACAGGCGGTGGACCTGCAGGCTGGGTGTCCTACCTGGGATAAGGTCACTGATTTTCATCATTAGTTTCTGCATGCATTTCCAGCTGTAAATTCTCCCATTGCAGCTGCACTTCACAGGTTTTGAAAGTTGTAAGCTCATCATCTGTTCAAAACGTGTTTGGATTTCCGCTGTGAGTCCCCTCCTGGATCTGTGGTGATTTGTGAGTATGTTGCTGAACTTTTTGGGAGAGGAGATTTTCTATTATCTTTTTCTTCTAATTTTCCATTGCCACATATGTGAAAATAACATACTCTGACCTCAGCCCCTTGAGATTTGGTGGGTTTTCTTTATGACCCTGCATTTTGTCTGCATAGAAAGGATGGTGTGCTGCTATTGCTGAGCATGATGTTCAACAGACATCAGTCAGCATCCGTTCCTTCCCTTTCCCTTCCCTGTTCCTTCACTGTGCTGTTCAGATCAGTGGAGTACTAATTTGTTCATGCTTTAAAATGTAGGTAAGCAGGCTTATTTTTAATTCCTTTTTCGTTATATGCTATTGTTGGGGTTCAGGGGTTCAGGGGAGCCCTCAGCTTCCCTGAGAGGGCATTTCTCCAGGTTCTTGATCTATCACTTTCTCAAGAATGAGAGAGGAGACTATGGTGCAGTGTGCTCGTAAATTAAAATACCGGACTCAAAAAGTGGTTGCAGAAAGTGATTTATTTAGATAGAGAAAGAGAAAAAGGAGGAGAGAGGAAGAAACAGCTAGCTTTCGCACTGTGTGAGAGAAAGAAAAGCTGCTCTCACACTGAGTGAAAAGGGTTCCCAGAAGGGGAAAAACCGAGAAGGAAAGCTCCTCTCACACTGAGTGAGAGAATCCAGAAAAATGGAATCCAGGAGAGAAAAGAGCTTCCACACTGAGTGGAAGGGAATTGAGATGGAGTTTAGGAGCAGAAAACCAGCTTCCATGCTGGGTGGAAGGGGACCCCAGAGTGGGAAAATCCAGGAGGGGAAAAAGAGCTCCCACTATGTGGGAGGGGATTCCAGAGAGCTGGAAATCCAGTGTGGGTGAAGGAGCAGGGGAATTTATCTTGGGAGAAATTCCCTCCTCCCCAAGGTCCTCTGGCCAATGAAAGGAGTTCCATTAAACTTCTGCTGGGGTGATTGATCCTTAGTTTCTTCCCCTGCCTGCAAAATTTAAACATAAACCATTACATCTCCCAGATGGAGAGAGATGGGAGGGGGCATAGTGCTGGGAAGTTCTTGCCCTTAAAACTATGCCCCATCATGCACCCGGTAAGAGAATACATTCCCTCACTATGATTCTAGAAATGAATTAAAAGTAGCTTTTATTGAAGATGAAAACTATTTTTGCAGAAATATCAATTTTATACCATTACTGAAAATCTTAAAATCATATAATTTTATTGTTGCTTTTTTTAAAAAATATTTTTAATTTTTTTATACTTTAAGTTCTGGGGTACATGTGCAGATCATGCAGGTTTGTTACATGGGTACACACGTGCCATGGTGGCTTGCTGCTTCCATCCCCCCGTCATCTACATTAGGTATTTCTCCTAATGTTATCCCTCCCCAATCCCCCCCTACTATTCCTCCCCTAGCCCCGACCCCACAACAGGCCCCAGTGTGTGATGCTCCTCTCCCTGAGTCCATGTGTTCTCATTGTTCAACACCCACTTATGAGTGAGAACATGTGGTGTTTGGTTGTCTGTTCTTGTGTCCCGTTGCTGAGAATGATGATTTCCTGCTTCATCCATGTCCCTGCCAAGGACCATGAACTCATCCTTTTTTATGGCTGCATAGTATTCCATGGTGTATATGTGCCACATTTTCTTATCCAGTCTATCACTGATGGACATTGGGTTGGTTCCAAGTCTTTACTATCATCAACAGTCCCACAATAAACATGTATGTGCATGTGTCTTTAAAGTAGAATGTTTTATAATCTTTTGGGTATATACCCAGTAGTGGGATTGCTGGTTACTCCAGGAGGATGTGTTCTAGCGTTGTCGGTTGATCAGTATCACTCCACCCCACCCCCATTCCCCTCATCGGAGCTAAGTTGTGTCCTCTTGATGGCAGGCGTCATTTTCATGGGAACATAATTCTATCCAGGAGTATTATTTCTACACCTTTTGTTTGTTTTCCACTTTGGAGCAGGAGTTGCACAGTAGGTATCCAGGTCATGCTTTCGCTGGCGTGGTGTCCATCTCTGTTGTCTTTGGAGCAGTAGTTACATGCTGGGGATCAGGTTGTCCTTGCCCGGCACCCATCTGTGTTGTCTTTGGAAACGTAAGTGACACGCTGGGTATCCAGGTCACGCTGGCTTGGCATCCATCTCAGTCATCTTTGGAAACATGAGTCACACACAGGGTGTCCAGGTCGTGCTTGCGCCCACTTGGCGTCCACCTCTGTCACCTTTGGAACACGAGTGACACGCTGGGGATCCAGGTTGCGCTGGCTTGGCATCCATCCCTGTCGTCCTCTCCACATCGTTGTTTCCCACCTCGTTTGTGCGATGCTCTCAGCCCTCCGTGTGGTGGCTCTGGTTCTTGGGTGTTTCCATTTGACTTGACTGTATCTTTTGTGGCTTTGATTCTGATCACTTTCACCTGCATTCACCTTCCTGATTCTTTCCTCCGTTCTTGCTGAGCTGACGACTCCCTTTCAGGTACTTCTGTTTCCGTGGTCCCTCCTTCCCGCCACCTCCTCCCCCTTCCTCCCTCCCTGTGTCCCCTCCTCTCCTCCCTCCCTCCCTCCCTCCTTCCTCCTGGCCCCTCTTGCTTCCATGCAAGTGGGAGACCTCGTGTTCCCTCCCATTCTGCAGGCCCCCTGGGGTGCAGGGTCACAGGGGTTTAACCTGCATGTCTTGGCCTCGTTGTCAGTACAGCGCTCTGTAAGTACTGCGCCAGCATGAGCGTGCTGGGCACTGCAGGCCCCCTGGGGTGCAAGGTTACAAGGGTTTAACCTGCATGTCTTGGCCTCTTTGTCAGTACAGCGCTCTGTAAGTACTGAGCCAGCATGAGCGTGCTGGGCACTGCAGGCCTGTGCTGCTGGCACCCTTATTCAGGTGGGTGGACCTGAACCTCTGGCTGTTTCCTGTGATGCAGCTTGGGGGTGGTCTGCCACCTTGTCAGGGGCTGGAAATTGGCCCCTCCTCCCACATCCCTAAGGGTCGGGCCTCAGCTGTTCCCACCTGAGGAGAGAGAGGTACTGCCGTGGAGAGAGGCTGCCACACCTGGGCTGTGGCTGAAGCATCTTTCAGGCTGGAGCTTTGCAACTGAGGTTCCAGGAAGCCACTGGGAGGCCACTCTTCTTCATGCCAAGGAATTGTTTAATTCTTCTAGGATCCAGCATTTTAAATTATCTAACTCTAATGAGGGATTTACTTAGAGGACTTTCGGGATTTTCAGTACAGCTCCCATTTTGACTGAGTTTGAAGGATTCCTGAAAGGAAAGGAAATCCCAACCTCCCACTGTGGTTTTGTCACTCCCCCTAGCAGGTTTCTTCGGATGCAGTCCTGAATGGCCAGGGTTGTTAGTGAAGGCCCCAGTAAGACCCCTGTGAACCCCACAGAACCAGCCTGGTGATTCTGTGAGCCCCTGGAGCTGATCCATCCCTGATACAGCCCCAAGGTATACAGCAATAGCATCTTTAAGCCCCGTGCTTTTATATGATCTGAGATTATGTTGATGTATTTTTGGATTTTCAGAGAAGTACATTTTCAGCTGAAAAATCTAGGAAAATAAACTAAAACAGAATCACGTAATTGTAATTACTGTCTACCATTAAGCACTTGAAAAATATGAGACGAAAATTAGCCATTTTAGAAGTTAACAAAAATATTGCCAGAGTGATGAGATATTTCTTTTCCTACTAATTCCTTTGATCTTCCTTTCATTCAGAAAACAATTACCTCTCATCTCCTCCATGCAGCCTGCATCAGGTACTGCTGTGTGGTGCTATAAACGCTTCCCCTCCTCCATCCAGCCCATGCCAGGTACTGCCGTGCAAGGCTATAAACACTCTCACCTCCTCCATCCAGCCTGCATCAGGTACTGCTGTGCGAGGCTATAAATGCTGTCACTCTGCACTCACATTATAGATGTGGCCCTCACTGCAAGAGGCCGAGACAGAAGTGTGTGGCTTCACGTGGTGGGCAGTGAGTCGGGGCTGTGCGAGAGGCGTGTGAACGTGAGCTCGACCCGCGCCCGGGCTGACTGCCTGCACTGGTGCCTGGCTGTGCAGTTCTTGGCTTGGGGCCGCTCCACTTGGGGCTTCTTTCTGTAAGTTTTTCATTTTGTGGAGGTGACTTTTTCCAGTTCTGTTGCCTAGGGTGGGTACCGTTTTCAGATGAGCCCTCACAGAAAGAATGCATTTTTTCGAACTGTGGAGGCTCACAGCCTGCGTTGTGTGGGTCAGGGTTTTTCATGGTTGTCACTGAATGCCCATCAGAGAAAAATCAAGATATTAATCTTGAGTCAGGGTGATCTTCAGATTTTCAAAGCCAGAAATGTGTTTATCAAGTAGCAGGTACAACTATTAATCAAATTCAATATGAAAATATTAGTCATTCATAGAAATCAAACCGTGTTGCAGAAATTCAGATGTGGAAGAAACCCAGAACAATGATTGATCTTTTCCATTTTCCTTGGGTTATCATGGAAGGATTTGATAGCACTAACAGTGTGAACATTTCTATTTTCTAAGGAGACCGTGCCTTTATTTAGACGGCTCTGAATTGTATTTTCCATTCAGTTGCACACCTGCTCTCTCTTGCTGTACAGAATAAGCAAGTGTCTTGAGGAGCAAGCTGGGGCAGGAGACCGCAGAGCTGGGTGGGGTCAGTGCAGATTCTCCACGTTCCAGGTTACATACTGAATGCAAATTCGCCCTTGGGAGACAGGAGATAATCTCATCTAGTCAGCAGTATTTCCTGGAGGGTCTGATCTGTCCCGGGTGTGCAGTGGGTCACGGGGGCTGCAGCTTCATCTCTCAGATGGCTCCTCTTCCCCACTGTTTCCGAGTGGACACAGGGAGGAGGGGGCGAGGCGGCTGGGACCCAGGGCTGTGCTAGCTCCTGTGCTAGTGGGAGGCTGGTCCACACCACGCGAGCACAGGGAGGACTCCCTCAGGATGGGCTCTAGCTTCAGTCTGAAGGAAGGAGTGGAAAAAGTTAAAGAAAGTGGGTGAGAGGGAGAGTACGTGGGTGGGGGAGAGAGTGCAGCACTGTGCTGTGGGCAGCGATGCACGCCGCACCCTCCAGGACCGGTGAGTGCAGGGTTGGACGGGGCCTTCTGAATGAGGGGCTGGGGCAGCCCTGTCCTGCAGGCAGGTGGGCTATTTCTGCTGGAAGCTATGAACTACAACTGTAGTTTATTTATTCTAAGGACTAACATGGCACCATTCATAAAAGACTGTGTTAATATTTGCACCGTACTTTCTGTGGTTATACAACTTCTTTTTGATCTCTATTCTCGTTGCATTTCATCTTCCTGATTCTCTTCTGTGTGCCTGAAAGGAGAGGTGGCATATTAGTCAGGGTTCTCTGGAGGGACAGAATTAATAGTATAGATACATATACATAAACGGGAGTTTATTAAGTAGTAGTAACTCACACCATCACAAGGTCCCACAATAGGTGGTCTGCAAGCTGAGGAGCAAGGGAGCCATTCCGAGTCCCAAAGCTGGAGTCCGAAGTTCAAGGAACTTCGGAAGGAAGCATCCAGCACGGGAGAAGATGCTCAGCTGTTCCAGCCTTTTTATGCTTTTCTGCCTACTTTGTATTCTGGCCACCTGGCAGCTGATGAGATGGTGTTTACTGAGATGAAAGGTGTCTGCCTTCCCCAGCCCACTGACCCAAATGTTCATCTCCTTTGACAGCACTCTCACAGACACACCCAGGATCGATACTTTGCATCCTTCAGTCCAAGCAAGCGGACACTCAGTATTGACCATCACAAGTGGCAAAATGTGAATACCTCTAGATAGGCACAGGATCTTTCTATATTTAAACAATTACTGTAAATGTGCATTGTCAAAACATCTTCCAGCTGGACAACATGGTGAGACCCCATCTCTACAAAAAATATTTTTAAAAATTAGCTGGCATGGTGGTATACATCTCTAGTCCCAGCTACTCGGGAGGTGGGGACCGGAGAATTGTTCAAGTCCAGGGAGTGGAGGCTGCAGGGAACTGAGCACCACTGCGTTCCAGCTTGGGTGACAGAGGGAGACACCATCTCAGAAACACAAAAAGTGAACCTTACAAAATTGTATTTGAATCAATATGAGTTATATTTGTATCTGCAATCTTTTCTGCTATTGTTTTGCTTGTTCATTGTCTGTCGCTGACTGAGACATAGGATTATGTGTCAAAAATTAATATTTTTCTACCAACATGTGAACCTAGAGTACAGATTTTGTAAAAGGATAACGAATGGAGATACAGGTCTTCTCAACGAGGGTCGTGTCTCTTACCTCTTGTCTCTCACCTCTGTGTCCGCAGTACAGGCAGAGTAGGCATTGGATCAAAACACACACACACACACACACACACACACACACACACACACACACACACACACACCACACCACACCACACCACACCAGTAGTGTTAAATGAAGAAAGAACACTGGAAGTTATGTGACATTGTTTCTTTGAAATTCTCTCTGTTTTTATTTTACATAATGTTGGTTTTAGTGGGTTTATTGGCAGTTTTTAAATCTGCTCCATATTGGATTACTGGATAAATACATTGCTTTTGATATAATTCCACAATATATGTTACCACATAGACTGCAAAAATCCTCGTGTCTCCTCAGCTGCTGTTCACAGTAATGCTTTTGTTGGATTAAAGTTTGATTGAGCAGAAGGTGAAGCCCTAATTGCTGTTTACAGTGTCCCCACATTGGGGACCTGTGTGGGAATAGCATCATCCTTGGCTTTGGGTGGAGTTTTTGTCACAAGTGACCAACCTGTCTTTGTAGAGGCTCACAGTTCATCCAAGCATCATCACAGCCATCTGGTTGTACCTAGCTAATGGCACCTGTTTGTGCCACCCAAGCCTGTGGCCCTTAACGAAAGTCTGATGAACTGAGCCTCCCTTGTGCCAGAGTCCTCCTTGAACACTGTCATCCCCATCACTGGTCCTGAGTCCCCCTTGAAAGCTCTCATCGCCGTCACTAGTCCAGAGTCCTCCCTGAACGCTCTCATCCCTGTCACTGGTCCATAGTTGTCCTTGAATGCTCTCATTGCCATCACTGTTCCTGAGTTCTCCCTGAAGGCTCTCATCCCCGTCACTGGTCCAGAGGCCTCCCTGAAGGTTCTCATCACTGTCACTGGTCCAGAGTCCTCCCTTTACTGCAGCGGCCGAGCCTGGTAGGCAAGTGTTAGGATCTGTTACTGCAGTGGCCCAGCCTGGTAGGCAGGTGTTAGGATCTGTTACCGCAGCGGCCGAGCCTGGTAGGCAGGTATTAGGGTCTGTTACCGCAGTGGCCGAGCCTGGTAGGCAGGTGTTAGGATCTGTTACCGCAGCGGCCGAGCCTGGTAGGCAGGTGTTAGGATCTGTTACCGCAGCGGCCGAGCCTGGTAGGCAGGTGTTAGGGTCTGTTACCGCAGCGGCCGAGCCTGGTAGGCAGGTGTTAGGATCTGTTACCGCAGCGGCCGAGCCTGGTAGGCAGGTGTTCGGATCTGTTACCGCAGCAGCCGAGCCTGGTAGGCAGGTGTTCGGATCTGTTAGCGCGGCGGCCGAGCCTGGTAGGCAGGTGTTAGGATCTGTTACCGCGGCGGCCGAGCCTGGTAGGCAGGTGTTAGGATCTGTTACCGCGGCGGCCGAGCCTGGTAGGCAGGTGTTCGGATCTGTTTCCGCAGCGGCCGAGCCTGGTAGGCAGGTGTTCGGATCTGTTACCGCGGCGGCCGAGCCTGGTAGGCAGGTGTTAGGATCTGTTAGCGCGGTGGCCGAGCCTGGTAGGCAGGTGTTAGGATCTGTTACCCCGGCGGCCGAGCCTGGTAGGCAGGTGTTAGGATCTGTTACCGCGGCGGCCGAGCCTGGTAGGCAGGTGTTAGGATCTGTT
>CAUYQU010089982.1:0-23931 GCA_963574635.1 Cheracebus regulus | reverse complement strand
TATGAAAAAATGCTCATCATCACTGGTCATTAGAGAAATGCAAATCAAAACTACATTGAGATACCATCTCACGCCAGTTAGAATGGCGATCATTAAAACATCTGGAGACAACAGATGCTGGAGAGGATGTGGAGATATAGGAACACTCTTACACAGTTGGTGGGAGTGTAAATTAGTTCAACCATTGTGGAAGACAGTGTGGCGATTCCTCAAGGACCTAGAAATAGAAATTCCATTTGCAGCAATCCCATTACTGGGTATATATCCAAAGGATTATAAATCATTCTACTATAAGGACACATGCACACGAATGTTCATTGCAGCACTGTTTATAATAGCAAAGACTTGGAACCAACCCAAATGCCCATCAATGATAGACTGGACAGGGAAAATGTGGCACATATATACCATGGAATACTATGCAGCCATCAAAAACGATGAGTCCGTGTCCTTTGTAGGGACGTGGATGAACCTGGAAACCATCATTCTCAGCAAACTTACACAAGAACAGAAAATCAAACACCACATGTTCTCACTCACAGGTGGGTGTTGAACAATGAGAACACATGGACACAGGGAGGGGAGCATCACCCACTGAGGTCTGTTGTGGGGGGAACTAGGGGAGGGACAGCAGGTGGTAGGGAGGGATAACATGGGGAGAAATGCCAGATACAGGTGATGGGGAGAAAGGCAGCAAACCACATTGCCATGTATGTACCTATGCAACAATCCTGCATGTTCTTCACATGTACCCCAAAACCTAAAATGCAATAAAATATAAAATAAAATAAAATAAAATAATAAATAAATAAATAAATAAGGCAATGAGGATGGTCTGCCAAGCCTGGCTCTTTCTGACTTTCGGGGCTCGCTCTCTCCCTTGGAGTGTTCACAACCTACTTGCTGAATAATCTAGTCCAGAATTTTTGCTGAGAGTGACACCAAGCTCACTAGTCTAGAGAGTGTAAGCTGCTTTTTGCATCCTGAAACTTCTGAGTACTTCCAGTCTGCCAACACCTCTCTCCCATTCCCTCAAAGATTGCTGACACCAGCTTCACGACTCTCGCCTACCAATTCTCCTGGTGTTCTGGGGGCACAATACACGTGAGCCAGATCTGAAATAATGGATTCAACCCTCTTGTCAATGCCCATGGGACCCTTCCTGGTCTGATAACCATTTGTTTTAATATGGAACCATAAGAGAACTTGAGCAAATTTTGCTTTCTCTCTGCCACTGATTAACTTTACTCTGTCCAAACAATTGGACCTAGGTTTTCTTCTCCTTGCTCCAAAGAGAAGTACAAAAATAGTATCCTTTTTGCTGGTCATTGCACCTTTTTGCAAGACTCAGTTCTTGAGTTTCAGCTTTTCTTGATTCTGTTCTTTAAAGTCTATGTTGACATAACGTCTCTCTCCTTCCAGCATTTGTTCAAATTCTTCCAAAAATTTGAGTTGTGTGAAGTAGTCTCTACAGACCTATACTGGTCCCTGGAGGAATTAGACCTCCTTTTGGTTTTCAGGGGACTAGTCACAATAATAAGAGATATCTTTTATTGAGCACAGACTATGGTACTGGGTCCCGTGCTAAATCCTTTATATACTTTGCTTCCTTTCATTTCCATCAGAACTCTATAAAGGGGCATTATTTTTCCCATTTTACAGATTAAAGACACTGAAACTCAGAGACTTAAGTAACTAGCCCAAGGTCACACAATGAGTAAAGAGCTGAGACAAAGCCCCAGGTCTCCTTGATACTAGCAAAAATGTAACTATAATATTTCTCCTTAAGAAACTCTCATCTCTTTTGAGTGGTCTTTTCTCAAAAGGGGTTTTGGGACCATGAAGACACATCTATCTTTTCCCTGAATTCTTAAAAGAACTGCCTTCCTGGAAGACAGGGCAGGACTTCCCAAAGGGTATTTGATGGAATTTTAATTTAAGAGGAGCCTCTAGAAAAACAGGTGCAGCAAGGGCTGGATGCAATATGCCACATCTCAGATTAGAGATTCACAAAATGTTGGCATTTTGGACTCTGAGGAGGATGATAGAGGGAAAATGAACTAGTTTCATTTTGTGTAAGCCAGCATTTTCCAACTGTAGCCAGAGAACCCTCTTTTCACTGAACACCCAACAAAATCCCCTAAAATGATGCGGGGACCTCCTCTGGGGACTATTGGCCCAGGGTTTTCCCTCCTGAACTCTGCCTGCCCAAGCTGCTTTCTCACAGGGCTCACACTCCCTGCTGGTCAGAATTGGGTCCACAGCTGAGTTTGCCCCATTATCTTCTGTGTCCCTGAGATGGATGTTTTCTAGGGTGTTGTCAATGATTCTCCACTACTCACCCTCAACTCTCTGCCTGAGGCTGGGGAAGCTGAAGTTCCCCCGGGCTTGCCTTGGCATTAACTGTGTGCTTTTTACCTGGCATGCATCATCCTTTCTTTTCACTGGGCAGGACAAACTATAACCATTCATACAATATAATTTTTTTTTAACTTTTCTTTTTTAGAGTTTAAAGAGTCAAATGGTTCCATAAGGCTCATTATAATGGTCACTGTCTTCCCATGACCCCCTCATCGGAGACAACTGTCACCTATGTAGATGATTCTTTCAGTATTTTCCTTGATATTTTCAATATATTTTATTTCTAATTCCCGGTACTTTTCTTTTTTCTTTTTTTTTGAGACAGAGTCTTGCTCTGTTGCCCAGGCTGGAGTGCAGTGGCATGATCTTGGCTCACCGCAACCTCTACCTCCCAGGTTCCAGCAATTCTCCTGCCTCAGCCTCCTGGGTAGCTGGGATTACAGGCGTGTGACTCAGTCCAGCTCATTTTTGTATTTTAGTAGAGACAGGATTTCATCAGGTTGACCAGGCTGGTCTCAAACTCCTGATCTCAAGTGATCTGCCGGCCTGAGCCTCTTAAAGTGCTGGGATTATAGGCATGAGCCACTGTGCCTGGCCTAATATTTCCTTTTCATGCTTTACCTACTGACTCCCCACTACGGAAGATAAGCTTTTAGCTCTCTTCCATGCTGCCTTCCCACCTTCCCAGAATAACTGCACCATCAGTTTGTGTGGATTGGTATTAAGTGTTTACATTATTATGACTATATCAGTGCTGTTTACAGCTGAGCCATGTATTATATTAATATACTTTTCCTTTCTGTCATAATTTTCTATTTTCTATTATGACTATATCAATGCTGTTTACAGCTGAGCCATGTATTATATTAATATACTTTTCCTTTCTGTCATAATTTTCTATTTTCTTTGCTTTTAATACCTGTCTTAGTTTTCTATGTGCTTATCACCAATTAGAATTACTATTATTGGCTGGGTGTGGCAGGCCACGTCTGAAATCCCAGCACTTTGGGAGGCTGGGGTGGGAAGATCGCTTGAGCTCAGGAGTTCAAGGCTAGCCTGGGCAACATAGTAAAACCCCATCTCTACCAAAAGTATAAAAAAATTAGCTGGGCATGGTGGCACGTGCCTGGGGTCCCAGCTACTCAGGAGGCTGAGGAGGGAAGATCACTTGAGCTCAGGAGGCAGAGGCTGAGATCACACCACTGCACTCCAGCTGGGCAACAGAGTGAAACCCCATCTCAAAAAAAAAAAAAAAAGAAAGAAAGAAAGAAATGATTTACTCTTACCAATGGTACACAGATCCTCCTCCCACGACATTCAAATACTTCAAGTATTTATCAATTTTATCTTCTTGGAGACATTTCTCCAGGGGATCCTTCCAACCTGCTCCTGCCTGAGTTGGCTGCCTTCCATTCCTGCTACACCATTGTTATCTGGGATCACTCTCCCCTTCACCCTGGATTCTCCTTGCCTCTTTCTCATGTTGGATTCATTTCCTACCCCCATATGTGTTTCTCATTCATTCGGATGGAGAGTAACCTTTAGCTGATTTCACTCTATTTTTTAGCATGCCTCTCTTAGCTAAATGGTCTCTTCTGAACTGCCACCTTCAGGGATTTCCAGGCAAACTAAAATACCAGCTTTCCTCCATGCACCAGCATGCAGGTGTCCAAGGCCCTGTTTCCAGTTATGTTTTCCAGTGACCTGGCATGTATCCCTCCACCTTTATCCTCTTTTACAGGCAATACTTGGTGAAGAAGCTCAGGTCTGGAGTCACACCACCCAAGATTCAAATTCTGACTGATAATCCCTGCAGTCTGATGCTAGATAAGTTCTACAACCTGGCTGAGTCTCAGTGTTCTAAGTCATGAGACAGGAACAAGGGCATCCCACGATGCAGGGCCAGGCACACGGTGACAAACAATAAAAACTGCCCACTCAGCCACAAAGACTGGCCCAGGATTCCTTCTGCATTGAGAGAACCATGCCAATGGGTGGCTTATGGGATGGCTTAGAGGTGCAATTGATCTAAATTGATCTATTTCGTCTTTACCACCTGTCTATATAACACATTCTATATTTGTTCTTCTCACTGCATAAGGTGACTTTTTATAGATCCTAATATACCCTCTCCTTCTGGTGTCAAGGTAGATTCCTGATTTCTAGTACTGTACAGTTCACAGTACGAGCCTTGATCACCCTACCTACATGTAACACAGACCGAAAGAATCTCAACCATATTTCTTTTCCACCCTGGTCTCTCTGAATGGAAAAGTCTTAATTTTTCCACATTGGCCTAAAGGGTATTGGTCCCATTCAGTCAGTGGCAGCAGGGGTGGAAAGGAGAGGAGTTGAACTATTGAGACTTCTTTTAGCCACAATCCCAGTCCTGTGACAGTCATGACGTCTGTACTGGCCACACGACTTGGGGCCTTCTCCTTGGGGACGCCTGGGAACAGGAACCAGGGCATTGAGCTCAGCAACTATTCAGAAGTGAAGTGGATTTGGCCTGCTGGGCCCAGACCAACCTCTGGCTTCTGCCCCCTCACCTGGGAGATTCTTCCTTTTGCTTTCTGATTGCTGACGAAAGCTCTGAACTTTCCAGAGAAAGAACCACCTGCAAGTCTTTAGGGCAGAACTGGAAAAGGGTATGGGTGTGGGATAGAGGGAGAGGGGACCAGCTCACTTCTGAAGTTCTTGTTAAGAACAAGGCTGTATAACTTGGTTATTCTGACAAATTTTCTTATAAGGACAATACCAGGAGTAAAAAGCCACAAAAGGTGAATGGTAAACACCAATACCCAAATAATAAAATGCAGTATTTCTTTTTTTTGTTTTGAGACAGGGTCTCAGGCTGGAGTGCAGTGGTGAGATCATGGTTCACTGTAGCCTCAACCTCCCAGAACCAGGCGATCCTTCCACTTCAGCCTCCTGAGTAGCTGGGACTACAAGCACATGCCACCATACCTGGCTAATTTTTTGTGTTTTTTGTAGAGTTGGGGTTTTGCCATGTTGCCCAGGCTGGTCCCGAATTCCTGGACTCAAGAGATCTTTCTGCCTCAGCCTCCCAGAGTGCTGGAATTACAGGTATGAGCCACCACACCCAGTTTTAAAATGCAGTATTTTCATTATGAATATCCCAAAGGTAAAATGTGATCACAAAATGGTGGGGCAGAGTATGGCTAAAGAAGTCAGGATGAGTGAAATCTGCATTAGGGGATTTCCTAGACAACTATTAACTCCTCTGGACACCAGAGGCCTCCATTCCCAGCCCTGCCCTCTGATTTGAGTGGGAGATTAGGACCCCTGATCTCTTGAATGAGCTTGCTCTAGCCAGAACCCCAGCTTTCCTTTTTCTGAGACACTGAGTCATTTCCTTTCTCTGGCTCTTACCTTTGAGCCTTCCTTTTCCCTTCCCTGGAGAAGTGACTCATTGCTGAAGTGTTGGGTGACACCGAGGATCAAGGATGGGCGATAAAAATACTCCTGATTGTGCAACTCTTGGGAGGGGGATGCAGCGTTTGGGCTGAGAATTCAAGTACCAGTGAGAATTCTGAAGTTGGGGTGTTAACAATGGCCATGGCTTCATCTCTTTGGGGAAGTGGAGCAAAGAATGGAGTTAAAACAGAAATTTACCCATGCCAGACTTGCTGTGGAGCCCCTTGCTCTGCCCTTTCAAATGTGTATTTCTGAGAAAGGCCTATAAAGGCACTTGGTGTGACAACATGGATCACAGTGAGGGAGGCAAAAAGGAGCCTGCTGTCCAGGAAGCAGGGAGCAGAGAGGCCTGGGCTGTTCCTCTCATCAGCCCTGCAGAGTCTGGCTGGGGCCCTAAGAGCAGGGCTGTTTCTTTCTGGGTTTTTTTTTTTTTTTCCAGTGCAAACAACTGCACTTCCCCATCGTGGGAGTGTGAGGAAAGCCAACGTGACAGAGTGGGCTCCAGGCTAGCCGCTGCACTGATACAAGAGACCCCTTGGAGCAGGGTTACCCAACACTGTCCTTCATGCGAACGCCACCAGCCACAGCCCAGCTGTTTCCTCAGGTGGCAACTCACCTTCCTTCACCCCAATTCACTAGTAGGTTGGATGCAAACGAGATATTTTCTTCTAATTAATCTTCATGGACCTCACAGGCTGAGCAAAACAAAACACAATTTTCTCTAAAGGATGATTCCCTGGCCAGGTTACAAGCTGTTCAAGATGGGAATTAGAGGCAGCAAAGTCACCCCAATCAGAGGCCAAACAGATAGGAGCAGAGACAATAATAAGAGTAGAGAGAAATGTATGTATTTGTGTGTGTGTGTGTGTGTGTGCTGGGGACGTGTTGCAAATGAGAATGTTACAGCAGAGGAATTCATGGTATAGAATCTTAATTCTCCAGGAAATTACGGCAAAAAACTTTGTTTAAAATGTCTTAAAAGCTGCTGGTGTGATTCCAAAAGACTGAGAAACTCAGCAGTGATGATGAGTTCACTTTTTAGAGGTGCCTCAACTACAAAGTACTTCTCCCACAGTCAGGAACTTTTCCCCTCCAACACAAGTGTACACACCTGTCCCTCTCTGGGAGGGCACAAAACTCAGAGCTTCCTAAGGGTCTCCAGCCTCAGGTGGTAAGTCACTGGCTGAGGGAGGAGGTGATCCTAAATACTGATGTGGGTTTCCAGCATCTAAGCAACAGTTTAGAGAAATACAGGCCAGGTGTAGTGGCTCATGCCTATAGTCCCAGCATTTTGGGAGGCCAAGGTGGGATGATCACTTGACACCAGGAGTTTGAGGCTGCAGTGAGCTATGATCTTGCCACCACATTCCAGCCTAGGTGACAGAAGGAGACCCTGTGTCTTTAAAAAAAAAAAAAAAAGAAAAGAAAAGAAAGAAAAGCAAACCTCACCACACAATTCACCTGACCACACATATCTTCTGTGCACTGTAGAGACCAAACTCTGTAGTCCACGTCTGACCAGGTGATCTCAGACAGAGAGGGTGCCCAGGAACTTTTCCCTCCTCAAATCCCTACACTGAGGAGTTGGCAGGCAGTCTTTAAACCAGGCTATCCTTGTTTAGCACAAAGGAGCTGCTTCTCATCCTTCCCAAACTCACCCGAGTAGGCAGTGGGAAGGGAGGCGCCAGCAAGCCGAAGGAGGCTTTTCTCAACTGATCATCTTGGGAAAAGCCAGATACAGATTTCATGGCTGGAATGCAAGGGTTGTGAAATGCTGAAGAAGCCCCAAAGAGGGCCAAGGACTCTCCTTCCGGGAAGGCAGTGCAAGGAGGGCTGGCAACAAACAGTGGGAGAGGAGCAGATCACCCAGGAAGCCTGCCTTTCTGGAAAGGAAGAACTAGACACTCAAAATGGAAAGAAATCCCCTAGCCCTGAGGTGGTAGAGGGGCTAAAGATAGGGTTGTTTTTGTTTCTGCACATCAAGGAAATAAGGCCTTGTGTCACAAAATAATTTTGGTATAAATGAGCCAATTATGACATAGCTTGTTATTTCTGGGATTTGGAATAACTGAGGCTCATGGCATCTCCTAGGAGTTATTTAACTCCCCTAGAGTTAAATAAGCCCAATATGCTTCTAATATGAGGCTTCGGTCTTGTCCTCGGTGCCATGTGAGAGGTCCCGATTCATGATGCAACTAGTTAGATGAATTCCACCAGTAAGGGTCACTATTTTCTCAGAGATATAGTCTGATGTGTCCCCCATGGGGTCTCTGAGAATGGGGTAAGGAAGATTACACCCGTTTTAATGGCTGATAGATGGCTGTAAGCGCTATCCCTTTCTAACTGTGGACAAGATACTTATTAGCCTCTCTGTACCTCATCCATTAAAGGGGGATATGTAAGATTATCAGCCACAGGGTGGCTATGAGGATGAATTAAATGAATGGCTGTAGATAGTAGCTGTCACATTACCTAGCACAGAATAAGCACTAATAAAGTGTTAGCTGTTGCTGAGGTGTGAAAAGAGCAAGTGTTTGACGCCCCCAAGTAGGCCGGCACCCGGCTGTTAATGCTCAGGCTTCATCAGCTGCTCGGAGCCTCTGATCTAGCTCTGTATCTTCCTCAGACCACAGACAAACCCACGAAGACCTATGCATCAGAGCTCCCCAGCCCAGAAGTCCTGACTAAGGGGAAATGAGATGTGCAGACAAAATAAGGCCCATGCTGGCTGCACCCCCACAGGGAGAGGAGCAAACACTAGTGCCAGCACATTTTGGGTCAGCTTTCTCGGTTGCAATCCATGTGGTGTATCTGAAATGGGGTCAGGTCCCAGAGTGGGCAGCACAGATATTACCATCGACCTCATTGATCTGAACTGAGTCCATCATCATCGATCCTGAGATAACAGGAAGCTTGAGTCTGACAGGCTCGAAGGGTGTGTTGGAAAATGTTCTTGGCAAAGGAGGAGGAGAAACCATTTCTCAACCAATTGCTGACAAATTGGTAACCAGCACCAAGAGCCTCAGAGGAAACATTCTAAACCCCTTGGACTGCAGATCCTGGCACTTTAGAGCCCTTCAGGAAGGGGAGACAACCCCTGGCACCTCAAATCTATTCCCACCCCTCTCTCTGTATCTCAGCCAACTCAATCCAAAGGGTAGAATCTGCAGCCTCTTCACCTTATGTCTACAGAGCCTTTGGACCAGAACCAATACCCTACAGCCCAGTCAGGGTGTGGGCTGAGTCTGGGCTTATGTGTATGTCTAGGAGCCCAGAGCCGTGTGCCCCCTTGCAATGTCTGGGGGTGCAGTAGCTGGAAGTGCCCCCAAGCCAGTGAGTGAGATCTCAGGCCTATCCCAGATATACAAGGGGGGCAAGAAGAATGTATCTCTGCAGGAGCCTGTGCCCTTCTGCCTAGAAACCCCAGGCTTCTAGAGGCAGAGAGCCATCTGGACTGAGACTGTCTCCAAGTTATAGGCCTTCCAGTACCTCTGGCTTCCCAACAGTGCCAAAAGGTCCAAAGCGAGAAGCCATGCTTAGGGAATAGGAAGGAGTATAGCCCTAGGAAGAGTCCAGACTCACAGGTAGAGAGCTTCCATATGTCCTATGACCCAGTGTGGCCATCTGCTGCTGCCAGGGGACAATCAGGATGCCTGAAGCCAGCTACTTCAAGTCAGCTGGATGGAGAAACCCACAGGCCAGAGTTAAAAGCTGTGGTGGCGGTGAAGCCTTCTCCAGGCTCTTGCCAAAGAGCTCAACTCTCAGGACAGCCCTGTTCCCAGAGTAACTCTATTCCAGTCAGGTCCCAGGAGGCAGCCTCAACTTTAACCAGCCAGGCCTCCCCTGTGCTATCCTCTTGAGTTCCTTCCCCTGCTTATTAAAATTCTAAGGCACCTCAAGGTCCATGCCATGTTCTTCCTCCTCCAAGACGCCCTCCCTAACTACTCTGGATCCTGTGGACCTGTCTTTTCTGTAATGCACTGAGGCGTTACTATTTCTGGGAACCATGATCAGTAACTGGAGCTAGAATCCAGAGAAGCGGCCATTTCCAACAAATCACATCTACAGCCAGACGCATGCCACTAAAAGGAAGAGGCTGCGCACCCCAGATGGCCCCCTGGGTCCTGAGCTTGTCAGATAGCAAATGTGTAATAAAGAATTCTTAGAAGAAGGCTAGATCACCCTGGTCTTGCAGGATGATTAACCCCCTCTTTCAGCCCAAGGCACAGCAATTTCCTCCCTGGCAGGCAAGGTTCCTGCTTTGGGCTGCCAGTCCCCAGGTACCTCCTGCCAGCAGCTATTCCCTAGAGCTGCCCTGGGACTAATGGCAGAGGGGGGTGCCCAGGTTCAGCCCTGTCCATCACTCATCCCCTCTATCAGAGGAAGAGAGATTGGCAGGAAGTGGATCTGACCTCTGGGGTGGCCACAGTCTCTCCTAAGGGCTACAGAGCCCCTGGACAGGCAGCAGAAGCCTGCAAAGGACTTCCTTTCCCTTCCCTGGGCCTCAGGGAAGAGAGGCAGGAAGAAGGGCCTCAAACGCAGGCATCCAGTATGGGGCTGGTCAGGGAGGGAGGCCCCCAGGGTTGCAGCTATCAGCCGGAGACCAGGCTCCAGGAAGGAAGGAAGGGCAACTCTAGCCGAGACTGAGATAAGGAGGGAACCGTACTCAGCACAATGGGCTCCCACAAGGCTGGGAGGCCCCAAGTCAGATTTCACCCCAACCTGGCCTCCTGTCGGTTCACACGGCTCATGTAAATATTTACTGATGTTTATATTCACGGTCTGCTGCGTCCCCTCTGAGGCCCTCTCTTATGACCCGCAGATAGATCTGTGTGCCCCAGACCATGCCTGCCCTTAAGCCTAGAGACCCTGGGCCCATCCAGCAAGGGCTATGTACATTGTTCTCTCTCATGCAATCCACAGGGACAGGCCCTTCAGAACAAAATCGTCCTCTTGTTCCAGCCCTGGGACACTGGGGAACTTACGGGGCCCGGTCGTGGGCGAGGCCATTCTGCCGCTGAGGGTTGATTGGTGGAAGGACAGGTTTGCTGTTGATCTCGAGTCCTCTCCTCAAGGTCTCCCGGATCTGCTCTGTGTCTGCAACAACACCACTAAGTTGCCCGGTGGCCCAGTGGGCTCCCAGCAACTCCCACCCTGCTCTTGAAACCTGGCTTAGCATGGGTGCTAAGAAAAACTACCACGCTGGTCGTCCCTAGGCATCCAGATGTGAGCGCTGAGTGAGTACAGACTGTGAGGGGACAATCGTGTTCTTAAGAAGCTCTGGGTTGGAAGAGTGCCATTCTTGTAGAAGCCAGAGGTAGCCTCTAGAGTTCAGAAAGGTGGTCTCTCCCATCCTTTTCCTTCCTGTGTCACAGGCCCGAGGTTTACCCTTAACATGGTCAATCCCTAGTAGTCAGTCTCTGTGTGGAGAATGGATGCAAGTTAAGGCTGCAAGCGCCCTGCCATGAATGGGCAGCTGCCTCTCACACACTTTTCTGGGTTCTGGGTGGTCAACTAGCATCTGACCCTGCCACCCCTTCCCCTTGTACTCAAGTCAGTGAGATGCTGAGATCATCTCTCACCTTGGCCTAACCCAGGAAACTCTGCCTTTCCATGGAGAGGCAAGGGCCGGGAGGTGAAAGAGTTTCCTTCATGGGATTATTTCTTTGCAAGGTGCTTTGCTGGTCTTTGGGGTGGAGCTTACTAGTCTGGTCCCCTATACTGAGATTTGGATCTAAGATTTATCTCTGCAAATTGTAAACACATACAAAAAAGCAAATTAAAATTAATTGCTCAAAGAGTGGCCTCAGATTGGGAAGGAGATGATTACTAACTTTTCTAAATATTTAACTTGTTACAGTGAGATGGATTACTTCTGTAATTTTTTAAAAACAGCCAATAATGATTGAAATTTTAGACAAGACTATGACTGCTTCTTTAAATAACCTCTTGGTCAAAAGCAACCAAATGATTCTAATAACCCTCTCCCTGAGCCTCCAATAGGCTTGGCATACCATTAGAACAAACAGGAAGGAGAGAAAGGGCTCGGCCGGGTGTGGTGGCTCACATCTGTAATCCCAGCAGTTTGGGAGGCTAAGGCGGGTGGATTGTTTTGAGCTCAGGAGTTTAAGACCAGCCTGGGCAACATGCAAAACCCCAACTCTACAAAAAATACAAACATTAACCGGGCACTGGTGGCATGTATCTGTAGTCCCAGCTACTTGGGACGCTGAGGCTGGAGAATCGCTTCAGCCTGCGAAGTGGAGGTTGCAGTGAGCCAAGATCAAGCCTGAGCAACAGAGACCCATCTCAAAGAAAAGAAGGGGGAAAAAAAAAGGCTCAAATATTTGTACTAGGGGTTTAAGTTTGTCCTTTACAGAATGAACAAAAATCTTTTATAAGTATTATCATATGTGTATTTTATTCAGGGCTGTAGACATTCTTCAAAAAATAAAAGACGGAAGAATGAAGACAGGAAGTAGACAAAGAAGCTGTCAACACATGTATATGTAAGTGGCTGCTTTTTTCCTTTGCAGTTAGTTGGGGATGCCCTCTGCTAAAAACCACAACTGTTTCTGTAGCCAAGGTCAGCACAGGGAGAGTCCAACAGGACAGCCACATCCTCCTTCCCCAAGACCCCATCTGGAACACAGTGCAGAGGCCCTGCCCACAGTGCCTAATCCTGTATGACGGGAGGTGAGGCAATTTGCAAGCTGGCCTCATACTCAGGCCTCTCTTGTCGAAGGCCTGGGAGGGCTCAAGGCCAGAGTGAGCCTTGGATCTGGCATGTCCTTCAGGCCAGAGCTGGGCCCTGTGTCAATTCCGTGGGTGGCCGACACTTGTTCTCTTGCACTTGGGTGGACTATGGACTTTTCCTGTAACTGTTCTAAGGCTTCCACTCACCTCCATGACCTCAGATTGCAAGGGGCAAATCTAAAACACAATGGTGCCTGCTGGTGATGCATTTGAAATACACACAGGAAACACAGCTAGAAATGGGCCAATAAAGCTCCCTTAATTCCACCCTGCTGGAAGACTTTACTTGCTGTTTAAATCATGCCAGGAAATAAACCATTGAATGGGTTGTTTTTGTTAGAGACCCATCCTAGAGAGCCTGGAAACCAGGCCTGGGGAAAAGGAAGGAGGAAGGCTGGGAGAAGGCTGGGTGATGGCTCCCACCTTTGCCAGAGAGCCGCCGGGGCTGTGTGCCGATGCAGATGCTCCGGCTGTCCTCGTCATCCTCGGGGGGCCGGCTCAGGTCATCCCAGGCACATTTGGCACTGACACCACTCAGGTTGGAGCCGTCTGTCTCGATGCCTTTGTCAACTCTCTCCTGCTTGAAAAGAGCCAAAGAGCCAGAGTTCTTTCAGAGAACTGGTGGCCCAAGGTTACCACCCTTTCAGCCACCACTCTTAAGTATTTACTGAGCCCTTGTGGTGCTGAGCACAGGACAGATGCTGGAAGAGCAGGGTCTCTGACCTTGTTCTGCCCTGGTTACATGCATGATAGTCTCTGCCAACTCTTAGACTCCTCCAGGGGAACCAGGGATTAGGGGAAGCCAGGAGGAATCCAAATCCTAAGTGAAGCATCTCCTCTATTATCAACCTTCCAGTACAATGGCCTCTACCTGTTTCAGAGCCCCAGACCTGTCCCCGCCAGACTGACTGGCCGAGCTGATGTGGCCATGAGAGAACCTACTCCTCTGAGGAGAGGTGTGATCCTTCCTCTCCTACCAATCTTCCAGCCAGAACCTCCCAGTCACTGCTGTAGAAGACAGGGCGGAAGCCTGCCACAGGCAAGAGGCCGCACCTGCAGTTTCTCCTTCTAACAGCTAGAGGGTGTGGTCACACAAGGAAGAGCCACCGGAGAGCAGAAGGCTGGACTTCCCCCAGCTGCATTGGTTCCCTTGTTTGGCAAAGGACTCTGGATGGAGATTGCTTCCTATTTCTTAGACTGAAATGGGGGCCTGGAGTGCAGTGACTATCTGCAGATGCCCTTTCCCCACCGAGACCCTGCCTTTGTGCAGGCCTTGGTATTGCTGAGTCCAAACACTCTCCAAATGGTCTCAAAGAAGAGTTGTACTCAAAACATTCCTGGATTTTCTGGTCAAACATAGTTCTGTGATGCTGGGCCTTGAATTAAAAGTCATCTGGAAGGCTCTATGCCCATGTGGACCAAATAAAGCTTGTGACTGAGTACCTCAACAAGAATGTGTGCTTCCCGGCTCCATGGGTACCACACTGGCCTGTTGGTCAGCCTGGGAGCCCATCTGGGGGAAGCACAGGTACTGTCCTTATTTTCTGGGACCAGACAGCAAGTGGCTCTGCCCAGACACCTCCTTCCCATCAGTTATCTCCTCCTTTCAAGTGCTAACGCTGGCCTGGGCAAAGCTGGAGGTTCCAAGCAGGAAGAGGCTAAGCAGAGAAACACTCTGTATACTCTGGGCGGGAAGCATGTATACCCTAATGTGCTCCGGGAATAGTCCGAGCTTTTTCCTCTCCACTGCCTGCCCTGGGGTCCCTCACTTAGGTAAAGAGTTGCAGATAGGCAATTCTTGGCTCAACTTGTCCAGCCCACCTACTTTATAAGTAAAAAGAAAAAGCTAAGACCCAGAAAGGTAAGGGACTTGTTTGGGCACACAGCTTGTTAGTGTAGGGCTCGGATCACAGGAACATATACCAGCTCTAAGTGGACTGATAGCAAGCAGGCCCCAGAAAGGCACAGTGAATACAGAAGAGTTTACATTTGGTGCACAGCACCACCAGGAAAGAAAGCTGTCCTTTCTCCCTGTGGGATCTCGGCTTGCTTTTAAAGACCATTAGGTGCTCCGGGTCCTGCCAGCTACTCTCAAGGTAGCCTGCTGACTAGGAAGGAGAACAGCGCTTGGCATGGAAGGATGGCTGCTAACCCTACTAGTGCAAGAACCAGGTTCTTTTTTAGTACTTGGCACTTATGATAGAGACCAAACAATGGCTCACAGTGCCCCATGATGGATCTCAGCGTGGCTACAGGACAAGGGCCTAGGGAAACATAGCATTCCTGGTTCTTGAATATGCAGAAGATACAAGGTAACCAAGTTTAAAGTAGAGAGAACAGAGGATGCTGGCAGCAGTTTGAAATGTTCAGCGTTAAACACACTAGGAAAACAGAGGAGCATCATCTGTGAATGAAGAGGGTTTATGCCCAAGAACTCACAAGTTTATAGTGAAGAACTCAGGGGCTGGTTACATGTCCATCTGCCACCTCTCTCTTGCTCTAACACATGGAACTCCTGGCAGCTGCCTGTGGCCTACCAGATTTTTTAACAGAAGAATGAAAGGTTTAGAGATGGCAATGACCCGCATTTGGTCAGGGGAGTAGATGGAGCCAGACACATGGCAGGCACATCATTAGCTGTCTGTGGCTCCTGCTTCAGAAGCCCATAAAAAAGGCAGTTATGGGCCAGGCATGGTGGCTCATACCAGCAATCCCAGCACTTTAGGGGGCCGAGGCAGGCGGATCATCTGAGGTCAGGAGTTCAAGACCAGCCTGGCCAACATGGTGAAACTCCGTTTCTACTAAAAATACAAAAACTAGCTGGGCACGGTGGCAGGCACTTGTAATCCCAGCTACTCGGGAGGCTGAAGCTTGAACCTAGACGGCAGAGGTTGCAGTGAGCTGAGATCATGCCACTGCACTCCAGTCTGGGCAACAAGAGTCAAACTCCATATCAAAAAAAAAAAAAGAAAAGAAAAGAAAAAGAAAGGCAGTTACATTCCTGTGGCTTTCAAAATTCACCTGCATGCTAAAGGAATGCTTCTAAAACAGCAAAGATGACACTGAAACACTGTCCAGGTGGGCCACAGGGAATGGGCAGCTGCCGGACTGTGTGTCTAGGGTTCCAGCCTTTCCAGGATAGGAGCACTGCATCTGACTGTCCAAGACAGAAAATGCAGTGAAAAGGGGGATGAGATCATTAATCAATCAGTGCTCACTCCTGCAGCTGGGCCATGGAAAGAAAGCTGTCAGTATCACCTATACTACTGTCTGGTACAGAGTGGTGGTGGCCATGGTGGCTCCCTGAAAGTCTGGGAGGCAGGTGAATGGATACTGGGCAAGCAAGCAATATCCACTATATTTATCTTTTATTGCTGGTAATCTAGTTTTTCAAGCCAATATATATTTTACATACAATAAAATCATCCTTTTAAAATGCAAAAATACATATATGTCTGAGGACTAGCTTTCCTAGGCTGAAATTTCTGCTCCCTATGTGCTCCACAGAATTCAGGGCACAAGTTCCAAATGATGCCATATTTCTACTCACTCACACATAAAGCTCCTCCGTTTTCCCAGGATGAAAGCCAGTGTTATTTGGAAGAGGCCTAGGCACAGGGTGCTAGAAAGGTTTTCCTCACTCAAGACATACTTGCAGGTGTGGATCGATCTCAAATATGGTCTCTCCCCTCCGCATGTCAGTTATCAGCCAGGGGCCTCCAGCGCTGTGGACAAGGAAACGGGATACGAGGGTAACTGAGGGTCTGGGGCTGATGGGCTAGGCCTACAGCCTGACCTGTTTGCTGCCCTAGGCCCAGGACACAGGGGAATAGTTTGTGGTAAGGGACTGTCAGGGAGTGAGTCGCCAGGAAGCCCTGATATGAAAAACCAGGGCCTGAAATAACAATGCAAAAGGGAGCCCCACATGGAGGGTGACAGAGGGACTCCCACCCCCAGGCCCAGGGAGCCAGGCTCCCACCTTGCATGGGTACTCACACAGGCACTGTCCGCAGCAGCTCCAGGATGCCCTGCCCATTCCACTGCTGGGCTGAGTGTAGCTCCTCAGTGCAGACACCAACGATCTAAGGCCCAGGATAGAAAGCCACTGTGTGTTAATGGCTGCCCCCCATCCCAAGAAGGTCAGCTACCCAAGTTCTCTGAGTCACCTCTCGTTGGGAGACCACACACAGGATCTGTGCTCAGGAGCTGGTACATCCAAGATGGGATGGTTCCTTTAGGAGGGAGTGGCTCCTTGGCTGAGAAATGGCTGGGTCCACAGGCGGACCCTGAGGCCTGACCCTTGCCCTTATTGTGTCTGGGTGACACCAAGTCTAGCTCTCAGCTGCAGAGAAAACCAAGGCCTGAGCAACTCAAGATGGGTCCTCAGGCTATGTCTCTGGAAGTAGGGTAGGTTCAGGGAGCTGTTCCTACCCAGTCTGGTATCATGGGGGATGTAAACAAGAGACTTTGAGACCTATCAGTCTTGGAACCGTCACCAATAGGTTCTAGCAGCTTGCAGAGAAACTCCTCCCTTCCTTCCTAGGGGCTAGGCCTTGGTGTAAATATCAAGAGAACCAGCGGAACCTTCACATAGACTTCATCGTGACCAAAAAGAAGCACTGGTCAAAGCTGGGCAGGTTCCCACAGCTTCTGAGAAACAGCAAGTACGACCCAGAGCTGGCTTCCTGCCGTAAAGTCCTGTTGCTAAGACTGGGTCTTCACTGTTCACAGAATACCTCCTGCCCCTGTTACTCCCTCAGCTACAGCCATTCTCTTCCACCCAAATGGCTTCCTCCACTCCCCCCTTCTCCCATCTCAGCAGGTTAAATTGGACCATCTGAATCTACCTGATAAACCATCAGAGGAAACGGAAATCAGGAGGAGGCCAAAGGAAATCTTTTTTCCCTTTACTCCTGCTCCTCAAACATCCCTGTCCTGCCAGGACCTTTCCCACAGGAAGGCTTGAGCCAGCGTCCAACCTGTGCCTTACCTGGAGGAAGGTAACTACCCCAAAGGGTGTTTGCACGGGCTGCATCTGTGGGTCCTCTGTCAGCAGCATGTGCTGAATTCTTGACTCACTGTTATCCAAAGGGCTGTGCCAGGACACATGGTCCCCACTGCAGAAGGTGTTCTCTGTGGGAGAGACACAAGGATCTTCAGTGTTGGAGGCCCCAGAACCAGGCCTGGAATGTGGCCTGGGATCTCACTAGCCCAAGCTGGGAGGCTTCCCAGCCTCTTAGGGTAGCCCCTGTGAAGGAAGAGAAGCATTCACTCTGGGTGGATGGAAGCAAAGAGTTTGTGGATATTTCCAAAAACCCAAATTGTTCCTGCATGCCAATTCTGTCAGCCTTAAATGGAAAAGGACAGGCTATTAGTGTGGAAGCTCCCTTGGCCTGGGAAGCCCAAAAGACTTCTGGCATCTGCTTCACTTCCCCAACACCCCGACTCATGGTGGGAGGCAGGAGCCATGGTTGGATCTGCCAAGAAAGAATAAAGTGCTTTTCTGTGGGGCCACCTGGCCAGAAGTCCACAGGAAGGCAACAGGGTAATGAAAGCTCTTTGCCTTGGAGAAACAGACCGGGATTTCTGTGTTGCTGAAACCGCGCTCAGAAGGAAACATCCAACCTTGGAAGGTCTTTGAGGTCTCTCACCAGTTTCCTACAGGTAGACGTAGGAATTCCTGAGGAACACTAGGCTTCAAGTAAATGGAGGTCTACATAGTGCCTCCCACACTGTGGCAGAGACAACTCGCAAGGGTCCTCAGGCCATGTCTCTGAGATGTTCAGATTCTGCCAAGGGGTAGCTATTGGGATGAGGGCACAGCCTACTCACAGGCACACCACTGCATGTCACACATGCCCATTACTTTAGAAAGCGTTTTGTTTAAAGCCACATAACCACAAGGGAAAACAACCCCATGGGCTATTAAGTCTCCCACCAGCTCTGACTCTCACTGTGGATGCCAAGGTGCTCTGCATTAACAGCCTATGTGGCCACAGGATGCCATCCACGTTTTGTCCTTACACAAATGGAAGCACACTATTCTGCAGATTTCACTTAATTACATATCTTAGAGATCACTTCTTTTTTTAAAAAAAATATGAATGCTTCACGAATTTGCATGTCATCCTTGCGCAAGGGCCATGCTAATCTTCTTTGTATTGTTCCAATTTTAGTATATGTGCTGCTGAAGCGAGCATGAGCTCACTTCTTACCAGCACATAGAGAGCTGTCTCATTCTTTAAATGGCTATTCCAGAGTTCACTGTGGTCTGTCATTCATGATCTGGGAATCTCAACAGTTGAGGTACCTTCACTTTTTATCAATATTTAAGGTAAGGCAGAACACATGCACACACACACACACACACACACACACACACACACACACACACACACACACACACACACAATCTTTTCCATCCAAGATTCAGCTCAGGTTATTGATTCTAACCTCAATGGTGTTCATTCAGGCAAGAGAAGGAAGACTACTTCCTCTGAGATGTGATAATACAGGGGAGAGGAGAAGGCACAGCTCCAGGTAGAGCCAACTGGAAACTCCTAAATTTCCAAATTCCTGCTAGGCTCACTCTTCCCAGAATCCCTCTCCTTTTATGTAAGTGTGTTTCTATAAGCAGCCTGCATGTTCTACAAGCAAGAAACAATGCAACAGGTGAAAGGACTGAATAAGTAATTAATCCCCGCTAACAACATACACACACACTAACAGTCCAGGACCACCAGATGACTCCACTGGTAAATTCTGCTAAACATTTAGAGAAGAATTAATATCAACTTTTCACAAACACTTTCAAAAAATAAAAGAAGAAATACTTTCTAATTCATGGTATGAAAACAATACTACACTGATATCAAAAGCAAAGGTAAGACAAGGGGGAAAAAAACCTATAGACCAATATACTTTATGCATATAAAAACAAAATCCTCAACAAAATACCAGCAAACAAAACCCAGCAACATATAGAAAGGGTTATACACAATGACCAAGTAGAATTTATCCCAGAAATGCAAGGTTAGTTATACATAAGGAAATCAATGTAATATATCAACAGAATAGAGGTTATAAAAAAAACACTACATGATCATGTCAGTAGACACAGAAAAAGCATTTGACAAGATCCTTTTCATGATAAAAATACTAGACTTGAAATAGATGGAACTTCCTCATCTTGATAAAGGGCATTAACAAAAAAACTCCACAGCTAACATCATACTTGATTGATGGTGAGTGACTGAACTAATTCCCTCTAAGATCAGAAACATGACAGAGATGCCTACTCTCACCACTTCTATTCAACACTGTATTAGAGGTGCAAGCCAGGAGAATTAGGCAAGAAAAAAGAAATAAAAGGCCAGGTGTGCTGGCTCATGCCTGTAATCCCAACACTTTAGGAGGCCAAGGTGGGCAGATCACCTGAGGTCAGGAGTTCAAGACCAGCCTGGGCAACATGGTGAAACCCCATCTCTACTAAAAATACAAAAACTAGCCAGGCATGGTGGCATGAGCCTGTAATCCCAGCGACTAAGTAGGCTGAGGCAGGAGAATTGCTTGAACCCAGGAGGCAGAGGTTGCAGTGAGCTGAGATTGTGCCATTGCACTCCAGCCTGCGGACAGAGCAAGACTCGTTTGGAAAAAAAACCAAAGATATACAAATAGCTAATAAGCACATAAAAAGGCCCTCAATGTGACCATCAGGAGAATGCAAATCAAAACCACAATGAGGCCAGTGCAGTGGCCTCCCAAGGTGGGAGGACTGGTTGAGGCCAGGAATTCGAGACCAGCCTGGGCAAACATGGCAAAACCCCATCTCTACAAAAAATACAAACAAAAAAATTAGCTGGATGTGGTGGCCCATGCCTGTAGTCCCAGCTACTCAGGAGGTTGAGGTGGGAGGATTGTTTGAGCCCAGGATCGGGAGGCTGCAGTGAGCTCTGGTCACAGCATTATACTCCAGCCTGGGTGACAGAGTGAGACCCTGTCTCAAAAAACAAAAGAAAAGAAAAAACCCACAATGAGACACTACCACTTCATACCCACTAGAATGTTTAAAATAAAAATGATAGCAATTACAAGTATTATCTGGAAATAAAAAGTAATCAAATACTAATACATACTACAACATGAACCTTAAAGACATTATACTAAGTGAAAAAAGCCAGTCATAAAAGACCTTATGTTATATGATTCCATCCATATGGAATGTCCAGAATAAGCAAATCTATGGAAACAGAGAGATTAGTGGTTGTCTAAGGCTGTGATGTTTGGAGGGAATAGGGAGTGACAAATAGGGGGTTCTTTTTTTATGGTGACGGTTTTACAACTGTCAGGTACATGGTATGTGAATTGTATCTCAATAAATCTGTTATTAAAAAACAGGATATAGCAGGCAAAAGGAAGGAATCTTGGAGCAGAGACAAAGTAGGGGAAGCAAGGCCAAGCCTCTAAATTCCTTGTTCCCAACACCCCACGCTCAGCAGCCTGGCCTGGGAGAAACCTGACCCATAATGCTGACACATCACAGCACTGTATATGTCTACATGACCTGAACAATCACTTATCGGCATGTTCTTTTCTACAAATGAGAAAAGGATGCTTGAGATTGCACAAGGTCTCACAGTATGTCAGTGATAGTGGGCATGGCCCAACACTTCCCAAACTTTGGGGTCATCCACAACACCCATCAGGATGTTTGCCATATCTGTGTACCGTCTGTACCATTACCTACCTGTATTTTTCTCCTAAAATTGACTTTTTTGACCTAAACAAACTTACTCTGAAAAGGTAACATCATATCACTATACTAAATAAGAAAAATAAATGGAAAATTAGTGTTGCTTACCATGAAGTGGAAGACAATTTGATAGCTTCAGGATAATACGATGATAACAAAATGTTATTAATTTCTAGCTGATATTGTTGTCCATTTAACATTGTTTAAAAACTGAAATAAACGAGAGTCAAAGAGTTGTTCAAGATTTAAAGAGTCATATTGAGCTAAGACAAAATCAACAAGACTGAGAGAAAACGAACTGGGCCAGGCATGGTGGCTCATGCCTGTAATCCTAGCACTTTGGGAGGCCCAGTGAGAGGATTGCTTGAGTCCAGGAGTTCGAAACCAGCCTGTGCAACATAGTAAGTCCCCATCTTAAAAAAAAAAAAAAGAGAGAGAGAGAGAACTGAAGAGAGAAAAGTGGCCTCACTATTCATGCTACCAGTTACCACTCTTGTGCAGTAACCAGCTGAACTTGCCTGCTGGTTTTGGCAAACCCTGGCATAGTGGTGAACTTTGGAGTTGGGAGGGCCCTGTGTCTATTTGGCTCTGTCCCTAACTAGTTGTGATGCTGGGCAGCTTTCCCAAACACAATATCCAAGCCTGTTAGCAGGAAATAGCGTGCCTACTCAGTGTGCTTTCTACTGCAGTGTGTTATTACTCGTGTACTGGAATACAACACAGATACTCCCACCCAAGCCACCAGAAAACAGAACTGGCCACAGAGCCCGTAGCTACCAGCAAGTGCCCAGTAGGTGGCACCATTGCTCCTGGTTTAAGAAACAGATGGGCCAGTTCCCAGGAGCTTTGCATCCCTATCTGATGTCTGGAAACATACCCCAAACCGGGTGGGGATTTATTTAGGCTAGAAACAGGGAAAAGGCTGGAAAGATTTGGAGCCATGACCTTTGACATTTTAACCAGAATTAACATGATTTAAAAATATTGTGCAAACCCAAACTGTTTAAACCAGAATGACCAAAAACCACTTTGTGCAGGCTTCATGACCTGGGAAGGGGCTTAATTTAGGCAGCTGGGAGAGGGGGACTCTAAGGCAAGAAGAGGGAGTTGGTGCAGCTCTAGGACGAGCATGTTCTACCCTGAGCATGTGTGATCATGAGCATGTGTGATTTGGCTTTGGCCAAAGGTACTCCTGAGTTAAAGCAGGAAGCAGAAAGTACAACTTCCATCAGAAATGCTTGGAGAGCAGGACACTAACAGAACCTTCTAGCAAGGGGCAGGATCTTCCACAGCTCTGCCTGTGAAGGAACTGGACTTATGAGTTCTTCTGTGGCCAAGAAACGGTCTTTCTTAACAATGAAAGAGCCTTGGTCACAGTTCTCAAGCCTGGAACAAAGCCACAATGGGTTCATTCTTGAGTTCGGTCTGGTCTTTATGCCCTGGAAACCCAGCCCCATTCTGTTGGAGCCACTGTGGGGTCTCAGCACTCAGGCCCCAGTGCCCACCCTGGGAAGCTCTGGGCCCCTTCAGAGGGGTTTTCAAATGCTAATAATGCCTTAGTTGGAGGCCCAGCTGTTCGTTCCAGCAGTTAAACAGGAGCTGGCTTCCTCTCTCTGACTCCCCAAGGTAACTTCATTGAAAAGTCAGGGCAAAAATCCCAGAGACCTCCACTTAAACCACACAGCAGAGGCTCCCCCACCCAGTGTCCAAAAGAATGCCGTTCCAGGTAAGGGCTGGGTAGACAATTTCTATTTTCTTCTCTCCTTGGAGCTTTCCCCCAAGTACCAAGAGAAGCCTCCCTCAGTTACCCCTTACCCCAGACTTCTATGTTGGTTGGCACATTCACTGGAAGGGAAATACCACTCCAGGGTAGAAAATGGAGTCTCTCCCTCCCCTTCTCCACAAAAAATGCTAGTTACAGTTCTACATCTTGCTCACTTGGGAGAAAGATTTCATTCCTCCATGTCTCATTCTCCATTAACAAACAACTCCCGGCAAGAACTCTGAAAACTTGGAGGGGCACTGAACAGGCACACAGAATCTAACTGGCTCCTCCAATTGGCCATCACCCCATCCCCACCTCCCCAACATCCAGCTCCAGTCATGGTGGTTTGAAGTTGGACTGTCCTGGATATAATAAGTTAGCAAAATTTAGGGAGAGGGGATGCAGAAGAAAAGAGCTATTGTTTGTAAAATAGTGCTGCCTTTGAAACACTGAGAAACAAATACATTCTTCAAGAGTTCTTACAAATACATTCCTCAAAAGTTCTTTTTTTTTTAAATTGCATTTTAGGTTTTGGGGTACATGTGAAAAACATGTAAGATTGTTACATAGGTACATACATGAAAGTGTGATTTGCTGCCTTCCTCCCCATCACCTATATCTGGTACTTCTTCCCATGCTATCATTCCCCAACTCCCCACCCCGCACTGTCCTTCCCCTATTTCCCCCTGACAGACCCTAGTGTGTGATGCTCCCCTGTGTCCATGTGTTCTCATTGTTCAACACCCACCTATGAGTGAGAACACGCAGTGTTTGATTTTCTGTTCTTGTGTCAGTTTGCTGAGAATGATAGTTTCAGGTTCATCCATGTCCCTACAAAGGACACGAACTCATCGTTTTT
>CAUYQU010089981.1:0-43438 GCA_963574635.1 Cheracebus regulus | reverse complement strand
TATTGGCATAAAAGAGGTTTTTAATACCCATTTTTAGACTGTATTCTAGCCTGGGTAATAAAACAAGAATCCCATTCTCTCTCCCTCTTTCTCTTCCTCTTTCTTTCTCTCTTTCATTCTTTTTTTTCTTTCTTTTGCTGTCTCTTTCTTTCTCCTTTTCTCTCTTTTTCTAAAATCTCTTCCTCTTTCTTTCTCTTTCATTCTTTCTTTTGCTGTTTCTTTCTTTCTCCTTTTCTCTCTTTTTCTAAAATCTCTTCCTCTTTCTTTCTCTCTTTCATTCTTTTTATTCTAAAAAAAAAAATAAAGTAATTTAAACAAAAAAGTAAACAGGATTTGTTATTAATTTGTGGATGATTTCCATTAAACATTTACAGACAAGACAGACAAACTTCATTGTTGTTAGGAGGCCCACACTAATTAGAAAATAGGAGACATAACTGAGGTTCAATACGAAGGGTGGTATGAACGTATAAGGAAGGCAAATTATCAAGAGTGAGCTGATCTCAAAATGTTGAACATAATGATATATCCATACGATAAAATACTATTAGCATTAAAAAGGAATAAAGTACTACCCATACAAGTGAAAGCTTGGATGACCCACAAAAATGTCATGGTCATTGAAAGAACAAAAGACCATATATTATATGTTTCCATTTATATTAAATATCCAGAATACACAAATCTGCAGAGACAGAAAACAGAGTAATGGTTGCTAAGGTTATAACGTATGGGGTAGTAGCCTGGTGAGAAATGGAAAGTGACCACTGAATGGACACAGTGTTTCTTTTTGGGATAATGAAAATGTTCCAAAAACTGACTCTAATGAGGCTTCATAACACTGTAAATATACAAAGACTGTTGAATTCTATAAATTAAATGGGTGAATTTTATGATATTTCAATTACATACCAATATACCTGCTAGAAAACAGAGAATTGATGTTTACATTTGCAGGCACAAGAAGGCACATACTACCCGGACTAAGACTAAAAAGGAATCTTAAAGCTGTGTTCAAATCAGGAAATGAATAAAAGAACTAATCCCTTATTCAACACTTATTCTTTGCCAGGAACTGTGCTGAGTTCTTTATCTTACTCAAGTCCCTTTCATACCATTCTAGATAGGTAACATTTATACTATTTTCGAAACAGGAACTGAGTGTCAAAGTATTTGCCAGAGAACATACAGCTAGTTAGAGAAAGTCATTGCAACCTGAAAATCCAATTCAGTTCTATTCTCTAAGGTCTCCTGCCCCGCAAAAAGAATAGTCACATTTCTTGGGGCATATTGGTTTATGCTAACAAAGGACAAAAAATTAATTAAAATGAATGCCTAGGTTGTAGGCAAATTAAAAAATCTGTGTTCCCTCACTTAGTCTAGATTATTAACTCTGTAAGAGTATAGGCCATGATGATTTTATACTCTATATGTCTAGCTTCTAATAAATATCAATAAAATCAATCTGCTCAATTAAATAAGTGAGAAAATACAAAATCAGTGAAACATAATTAATACGAAGGGACCAAGGTCTTTAAATGGATTTTCATATCTCATAGTCAGGTTATTACTGTCTTAGGAAGTATTGTCTCAAAGTATACTCTTTGAAGAATCATGGATATTTGGAAAATCTTCATAGCACTTGAAGCAAATAAATGAATAATTTTTCCTTTGGAAAACACCTACAGACCATGAAAATTTGGACTGAATTTCTGAGCAACTTTGGGATTCAGAACTGACCATTAGAAAACAAAATAACATCCCTATGTCCAATGTTGGACTAAATGGCCTCTTCAACTCTGATGGCTTATACAAATCTTCTCCTTAGGTATCCAAATCAGCAAAATCTTAACTATAAGAATATGATGGTGCTAATGGATCACCCTAAAGGCATGTACCCTTGAGTTTTTTCATAGACAGTGAATTATTGACACTTTGCAGTTCCCTTCTTACTCTAATTCTCTCATGCCCATACCACACAACTGATAAAAATGCTAGGGTTAAGGAGACAAAGTTTCTCACCCCACCGAAACGTCAATCTTTGGGAGACAGAGCTAAGAACCTCTGCTTCTAACCTGCCAAACAAATCAATCTGAAGGGCTTATCAAAGAAGCTCAACATTGTAATATCCTATGATTCCACTTCTGACACCTAAGAGTCCACAATAAACTGAAAAGAAATTCAGCATCATTTTTAAATTACATGTAAAAAAAACCTTTTAGCTCATGAATTACATCCCAATGTCACATGTTAAAAACTTTAATATTGGTACATTTTTCTTATGTTTACTCACAAGATACAAAAATCTTTTTGCTTTGTACTTTATTTTTGTAAATACCTTAAAACCGGGACTACCCATTAATCCATCCTTTCCATGTCTTCCTGGTTCTCCCTAAAAAATAAATACATGTGCTTTATGTATTTTTGCACTAACTTTTCTCTTTAAAGAAAGATAATATAAGATAGTTTTCATTTAAAGCAAAATTCTACGAGCTTTTTTCTATCAAACTCACAGCAGGTCCAGGAAGGCCAGGGAAGCCAGCATTTCCCTTTTCACCTTTTGCACCCTGTATTGAAAACAAACACTTAAAACACAATCTTTGCAATAATGTTTTCAAGTCCCAACCAAAACTTACATAGAAAACCTACTAAGTTAACATCATTATGTAGTAAAAATTCATGGAACTACAACTCATGTTGACTCTGCAAAGCATTATTTTTCCAGCTCAGTAGATACAATATCAAGACATTAAAAATGTTGATAGATGCAGAATTATCATTACAAGAAGCATCTAAACATAGAAACCACATCTTGGAAAAATTTAAAAAGCCATGGGTATTGTAAATATTTTTCCTTCAGTGTGTGGAAATAGAAAGGCCCATAACATCAAATTTCAGTTTTTTGTTTCAAATTTAAATTTTGCTTTTAAGCAGCTACTGCTTCCTAAGGAATCTCTCATTGTAATTTTTTTTTTTTTTTTTTTTTTTAGACGGAGTCTTGTTCTGTCAGCCCAGGCTGGAGTGCAGTGGCATGATCTCGGCTCACTGCAACCTCTGCCTCCTGGGTTCAAGCTATTCTCCTGCCTCAGCCCCCTGAGCAGCTGGAACTACAGGCACCTGCCACCATGCCTGGCTAATTTTTGTATTTTTAGCAGAGACGGGGTTTCACCATGTTGGTTAGGCTGGTCTAGAACTCCTGACTTCATGATCGACCCGCCTCAGCCTCCCAAAGTGCTGGGATTACAAGCATGAGCCACTGCTCCCAGCCTGTAAAAGTTTTAAAAGCTCAGAGTGATCAACAGTACAACATAGTCTTACAGTCTGCAGTCACCAGTTCTTTTTCCTGTTGTTGTTTTTTTTTCATTGTTCTGAATTAATCCCCTAAGAATGGCGAACAAAGCTAATTGCTCTAATGTTGGGCTGGAACTGCAATTCAAGTTTTCTATTTCCATTACATTAAAATGACAAGATGAATACTTTGTTGTGTGATTTATACGTCCCTTTTTGCCATAAAATCCAGGTGCTCCTTTGTCTCCTTTGGCGCCCATTTCACCCTACAAGACAAAACATAAATACTGAAGATTAAAGAAACGTGAATATTTTTCTTATCTGTAAGAAAAATACAGATTATAAGCAAAGGGTTTAATATGTCAAAAGCAAAACAAAACAGAAATAAAATAATTTAAAGTTTGTTTTAAAAAGCCCTCATTTCCAGGCTTTATAAAGGAAATTTTAAAATATAACATTTAGTGCTACAACAGGGCTTATAGTTAAGAAAACTTGCATACAGTATAACACTAATTTTGAAATACTATAAAATCATACATTTATAAGTGGAAACTTTAAAAGTAATTAAGTTTTATATAAACTAATATTAATCTTAGCTCATTGTTTCCTTTATCTTTAATTATATATGAGCATTTATTTATAGCACATTTGCAATATGAAAGTACTTTAAATTTGAATTAAAAAATGGCATTGCTATATTTAAAAGAAACAGATTTCTTCAACCTTTGATCCTGGCATGCCGTGAAGCCCAGGAAAACCAGGAAGTCCACGATCACCCTGAAATAAAACTGAAATTAGTTAAAGAAAAATAATTTCATCCTAAACAATATCATTATATATTCTTCAATCTCACCCTTGTCAAAATCTACTTCAAATATATCTGCAAACAGTTAAATTCATATCAACATTAAACCCTATCTCTACGAAAAATTAATCCTCACTTACCAGGGTTTCATTTATCATCAGAGGAAAAGTATTTTGGAGCTAAAGAAATCTCACTAGCAATCCTGACTCCACCCTTAGTGAGCAACCACCTATTCTGAAGAAGTCTTAGGCTTTTACAAGGGCAAGACACATGAATTAATTGAAATGATCTAGTCCCAACATACTCAGGAAAGAAAAACCCTAAACCTAAAGTCTCAACACAGACTAGGACTCTGGAATTTTTTTTAAATTGCTCATCTTACTAGTTACTCACAGAAAGCATCTGTTCATATGTGTCTATGAACATGAAGCCCCAAAGTTTCCTCCAAAAAGGAAAAGATGAAGAAAAATCATAACAACTTGATATTTAGTAGATATAGGTTTAGTATTAAGTTTGCAGGATATGTTGGTGTTGCTTTAGCTTCAAAATCTTAATTTGGAAGACATAGTAAATAAAGAACCAATGACTTTTATGGCAATGTTTGGGTCAGGTTCACTTTTATCTAAGCAAATTAAGGTATTACATACAAGCAATAGTTATACTCCTAGCTTGCCTGATAGACATATTAAAGATTATATCATCTGTGACTGATGTAATTTTTATAAAAGTTATTCATTCACATGATTTAAAGAGTGATATATTTATTCAAGGCCTATAGAACCCTCCAAAGGCAACTCTTTTTATTCCAAAGTTTCACACTTCTTTGAGTTCAAATCACCAAACCATATGGTTATAGCTACATTTTCCATCTTTAGCATTATGTACTGACTTCCCACCATGAATCACAGAGGATTAACCTCTCATAGCAACCAACACCTCCTCCCCATCTCCACTTCTAACAGACAAAAATCCCCTTATCCCTCAATTACAGCTTTGGTTAAATCAGTAGTCAGGGTTTATTTTGTTAAGATTTGCAGACAAGCTATAAATTTATTCTCATTACTTGCCTTTTCTTGCCCAAATGTTTATCTTTCTTGGAGTCAAATATTGCCATTTTTTTTTGTTTCCTATAAACATTGTTATATTGAACTCCAAAATCTTTCCAACTGTCAAAATCACTTCTAAATGTATTCATTTGCATTGAAAATTTCATTTTCTTTAATAAATCTCTCCTAGAGTTGTCTCATATGTTCTTTATCTCTGAATACATTCTCTTGTTTAGGGGAATATACTATCCAATGGCTTCCTGAGAAGGAATTCTTGGGAGATAACTTTCTGATACCTTAAATCTCTGAGAACATTTATATTCTATTCATTTATATAATTGATTATAATTTAGAATTTTTTAATCAGACTTTTGAAGTCTCTGCTTCATTCGGTTTTTGAGTTCAATGTAACTAAGATGTGTGAAGCTTTTCTGATTCCTGGTCATTTGTATGAAGCTTTTGTTTTTTGTGTGTTTTGGGGGCCAGGAGTGAGAGGGTAAGGAGGGTAGGGTTGGTGCACTGTTTCCCCTGAAGAACATTGTACATCTTATTCTTTTTTGCAGTGTCTTCAAGTATTATACTATTATACATTGGTGTGGTCTATAATCGTCCATTATGCTAGGCACGCTATAGGTCTTTTCATCTAGTGAACTCATGCCCATACACGTGGACATCCTGGACTACACCTCCAAGCTCCATCCCCATCCATACTTCACATAAACAGGCTCCTCTCAGCCACCTGTAAGCACAGGGGTAGATACACAATTGTGTTTGAAGGTCTTTAGGATGACAAAAGCAGGAGAGGGGACAGCAAACCCTGGAAATGGAGTTGGGGTAGATTGTTCAGGGACTGACAGAATCTAGGATTTTGAATGTGTTTTTGTTTTTGTCTTGTTTGTTTTTGGTTAAGCTCAATGGTGTGATGGAATGTGTTCTTCAGGTTCTGAAGACTCTCCACTCAACACTGAGGAACACAGTTAAAGCAGGGTCTAGCAGGGGTTCTGCCTCCCTGAGATTCATGACAGAGTTTTTTTAAAGTCTTCCTTTCCATGTCTTGTATCAGTCTTTTCCAAGACCTTTGTTTGCTGATCTTTAGCATTCCTGTGATATTTGGTAATTCTTTATTGTTAGCTCACATGGAAGTTGATAGGAGACTCTCTCAGTGGGTAGGGTTCAGTGACTGAGCTTCGCTGTAATGTGGTCTGGTTGTGCCATTTCACTGGATGCTAGTTCTAGATGTCAGTAGATTCCCCATAGAAGGATCTTCTATGTCTCTGGTTTGTAAGACTGGCTGACAGCATTCTGGAGGCCAGGTAAAGGAAGAGGAGAAGGAGGTTGCCACATGAGTAAACATTTGATAACTCTCATTGTTACTGGTTTTGTTTTGTTTTTTGAGATGGAGTTTCGTTTTTTCGCCCAGGCTGGAGTGAAGTGGTGAATCTTGGCTCCCTGCAACCTCCGCCTTCTGGGTTTGAGTGATCCTCCAGCCTCAGCCTCCCAAGTAGCAGGGACCATAGGGACCCGCCACCATGCCTGGCTAATTTTTAGTAAAGATAGGGTTTTGTCATGTTGGCCAGGCTGGTCTCAAACTGCTCACCTGAGGTGATCTACCCGCCTTGGCCTCCCAAAGTCCTGGGATTACAGGCCTGAGCCACTGCGCCCTGCCTATTCCCATTGTTTTAATTTTAATACAAATCTCCCTTTTCTCCCTAGGCTACAGATCCTCAGCTTTATCTTCTCCAGAAAGTAAATTTTTGTGTTTCTGATACAGTGGAAGAGAGATTCACTTGGCTACACAGAGTTGAGGAAGAGATAGTGGGATTTAACTGTTCTTAAATGGACATTCAATCATGTTTGCATTTTTTAGCTCTGCCTTTCACCTCCACTTCAGAAACAATGATATTGTCATTTCCTGAACCCGTGGAATATCTGTGCATATGTACATATGAGTGTGTGTGTGTACTGGTAAAAAGGGGGTCTCTCATACAAATCAGATTACTTCTAATTTTAGGATTCAGCATCCTTGGATCTTTTCACTTCCAAAAATGTAGAACTGTTTTCTCCTCTTTAATATTTGTGTTACGTTAGGTTTTATCACTATTGTTATCATTCCCTTCATTGTTACTTTAATGGAAATTTAAGAGAGAGAAGGTACTTTTCATCTTCATCAGGAAGCCCTAGTGACTTATTAATGTTTCAGCAGTCCAGGGTATAGGGCTCCATGACCCCCAAACACTGGGTGCCAGAACGTAGGAAATCCATGAGTCCCACGCTGGGCACCAGAATATAGGGAAACAGCCCTAATTACCCGTGGGTACCCCGAGTTCAGTGGCGACAAAGAAATGAGAAAAAGACAGATTAAGAAAGACAGTAGGACCAGGGGGCCATCACTTCATCACTCTGGAAGAGACAGTGAAGGCCCCAAGCTCTGATCATCCACACTATTTATTGATTACAATCACTTTGATCTAAAGGGTAGGGGTAGAGTGATGGTGGAGTGAATCAGTGAGCCGGAAGTGAATCAGTGAGCCGGAACTGGTGTATCATCCTAAGGATTCAGAACAGTGGCAGTTTGGGAGTTTCACGAAGGAAGAACATGTGGTTACCTTTAGCCTATTATCTATGTACAACTGATGGAATGCAGACCTTACAAGGAGCCTACAAGTCTGGCTACGTCATAGGGCTACGAAGGGGTTTTATGTCCTTGAGCACAGTGTTTATGGTAACAGAGCCGAGGTCACCCTGCACCGGAACATGAGGCATGGAGAGGCCTTCCTCCTCAGAGGCCTCCTGCAGCCTTCTGCAGTTTGTTGTTCCTTGTTTATGTTACTCATAACCAATTTATGTAGGCACGCTGTAAGTCCTTTCTTCTTTGCTGTTTTTCCCAACACAGGGCATGTTGGCCACTAGTGAGGTGGTTTCACAATACCACACTGGCAGGAGACAGCGAAATAGACAAAAAGGAAGAATATACAAATTGAGAAAGCATACACACATGTGTAATCTCCAATTGTCCCTCCAGATACCTTCCAGTGGGAGGCTTTTAATCCTAGTCAGAGTTACTGTGACCTCCTGTGTAGAGGAAGCAACATTCATGACCTGTTTTGTGTTATACTGAGTCAACTTCATTGCTGATCCACTCAGGATGGCTACAAGAAAATCTGGAAATAAACTTATCAAACTAGACCAATAAACTATCAGCCTTCTTTGTTTAAAATACGTAAGTTTTAACACCAATCTATTCCATAAATAGGAATACTCTTTTATATTTGTTTATCGAGAGAATGGCAGCCATTATAAGGTAAATTTTCACAGAGGGAGAACAAAGAACACAAGTCCAGGGATTTACTGATCTTCTCCCATAATGCTGATAGCAAATCAGAAACAAACATGGCATCATACTTTAGATCTATCTGTATTATATTAGGTTTTTTTAATTGCTCTGTAAGTCTATATGGTTTAAAGGGTATGGTACACTGATGTTAATAACCAAAAGTCTGTTCACCCCTTACCACTACAGAAAGGAGTTTGAGCTGGGCTCACAGCTTCCAAAATAGAGATTATATTTCCCTTTGCAGTTACATATGGCCATGTGACTAAGTTCTTGCTAGCAGAATTTATGTGGTATTAAGATGTACAATTTTCTACACTATTGTCAAAAGAAACTTATTGTGGTGACTTATCTTTCCTCCTTCCCAGTACGCTAGAATGCAGATAAAATAGTGACTAGTGATGTAAACCTTGACTTTATAAATGAAAGTAACACTCAAAGAGACTAGAGCCACAAAAGGGAAAAACACAAGTCCTTGAATAAATAAAATAAAATTTCTTTCTCATTTAAACTGAAGCATTTGGTCTATTTGTTATAGATCTTTGCCATCAACCTAATAAATACAAAGAATAGCTGTGTTTTCAGTCTAAAAGGAATCATATTTTTATAGCTTATACTGAATGTCTTTCTCAAAAATAACAGATTCCTCTTTGATTTCCAAATAAAGATTAAAAACTATCTGTCGTGCATGTATGTGTGTGTGTCTGTGTGTGCGTGTGCACATGCATATGTGTGTAAGAGAGACAGACACAGAGAGAGAGAGGCAGACAGAGAAACAGAGAGAGAGGCAGGAAGAAAAAAAATCCAATAAAAGCCTATAACATCCTAGAACTAATTATTCCCCAAATTCAACAATTTACCCAGAGGACAAAAGAAAAAAATAAATAAATTTTAGAGGAAAACCAAATGACACAAGAAAACTAGATGTTCTTTCCCCTACCATATGAACTCCTAATACAAGAACCCAATCCAAACTACCTTTTGAATATATATATATATATATATATATATATATATATTCAGAGGTGTGTCTGTGTATGTGTATTTATATCATTCAAAGGATGTATATATATAATTTCAAATATATATATATAATTTCAAATTAAATATAATTTCAAATTAAATAATATATATAATTTCAAATTAAATATTTATCATTTAAAATTTAAAATTATATATAATATACAATTTAAACATATTATATATTCTGCCCCAAGATTAAATATTAAATTATAATATATATAATATATATTATATATAAATATTTTATATATATATGTATATATATATATATATATATTTCCCTCTTTTGCTTGAGGCAGGAGTCGGCAAAGTTCTGAGAGACAGAAAAAGGATTGAAGTTAAGAGAACAATCTGAGCTGACTCTTTAGAAAACACTGAATTGAGATAACCAGTTAAAGGCCAAGCTAGACTAAGATATACTATTAATAACATGGGATTTAGCTGGGCAATGAATGCTTAATAAAACTTCAGAAGAAAGGGATAAACTAGGATCCTCTATTAAGGCTGAACAAAGTCCGAGCTATGACCTCCATTCTCTGGCTGTAGGTTATAGAAGACATAATATCCAAACTTTCATTTATTGGAGATGGCAAACAGATCTCAGATGAAGTAGGAAGACTAGGAACATTCACTCATGTTGGGACAGAGAAAATACAAGTCTGGACAAAGCTACTCTTATGTACAGAAGGAAGATTTTTAAGTATAATAAAAAGATATAGTATCTATGCTAATATAAATCAGTGTGAGAGGAGAGACAGAGAGCAAGCAGCAACAAGTTGTCAGCAAAACTGTCGAGGAATACTGAAACAATATGTACAAAATACGGAACACAAAAAAAGTATGGCTCAAACACATTATACTCAATCAAGTTATTTATAAGGTTTTATAGCAATGAATAGCAAAGAAGAGATAAAGTTGGGCCAAAGACTATCCAGGATGGGCATGTAACTGAAAAGAAAAATGGCTCCCGTGTTGGCTTCTGATCGTTGAGTCATCTGTTACTACAATGCTGCTTAGCCTAAGTTAATTAGTATGGTTGAAATATTAGACACAGGAGGCTGACAAAATAACAATATTAAAATGTATATATGCCAATGGCTCTGGGGATAGGTAGTGAGCAATGAAAAACAATTACTGAAGGTTGAAAACATGGTGTCTTCTGTAAAGTAGTGGTGAAATAATTGATTTTTAAAAACCTTGCTTGTAATAACTTGCAAAGGCAAATAATGTATGAAATGAATTTATAGCTCGAGGTAAAGAACTGAGAAAACAGAATGTTAATATATATTATGAACTGACTCATTGGCAGTATTTGACAAGGTATTTAAAAAAAAAAAAATGAGCTCAGAAAAGAATTGGCCAGGTTGCAAGTAGTAATGAAAAGAAATAGACCAAGTATAAAAATACTGGGATTGGGAGATACAATTGTTTTTCTCATCTCTAATGAAACAGGAACACTTTTGAATAATAAAAGTCCAATTAAAACTCAGCCACCAGAGGGATGAAATAAAAGATATGGCTATAAACACCATCCTTAAAATCTCTGAGTCCAGGCCCAGCATGGTGACTCACGCCTGTAATCCCAGCATTCTGGGAGGCCAAGGTGAGAGGATCACCTGAGATTGGGAATTCAAGATCAGCCTGACCTACATGGCAAAATCCTGCCTTTACTAAAAATATAAAAATTAGTCAGGTGTGGTGGCGCACACCTGTAATTTCAGCTACTCAGGAGGCTGAGGCAGGAAAATTGCTCCAACCCAGGTGGCAGAGGTTGCAGTGAGTCAAGATCACACCACTGTACTCCAGCATGGGCAACAGAGTGAAACTCCGTCTAAAAAAAAAATCTCTGAGTCCATTAAAGGAGGGTTCAATAAGTCCTGTCAAGCTGGACAGTTGGCTCATGAAAAGTAAACAAAGGGTACAGTGGATGTGTGATAAGTGTAGAGAGGGAAATATGATTGAAATAAGATTGTGGATGTTGCTACTGGCTGAAATCAAAAGTCAAAAACATAAAATTGCAAATACATACACATATACAGACATATACATATGTGATATGCTATTGACAGAGTTATTATATAATACCAAAAGAACCACCAAACTGAACTAAAAGAGGCTATGCCTGTCTGAGACTTAAAATGAAAACAATATTACCCTGTATTTGCACTATTTTTAATGTTTTTTTCTGGACTACTAACAAATTTAGACAAAATATAGAAATAAGGCTAAAAAAGGAAGAAAAATATTTTTTATACCTCTAATATGACAATAGATCTAATACCCTAAATGAGTAAGAGAAATAAATTCATTTGGGGCTTTAAAATTATAAAAAATAAATCACTTTTTATATATAAAATATAACCAACATAAAATATATCTTAAAAGGGCTACATTTATAATGAAAACAAAAGAGATAAAAAAAAATTGTGAGGTTAATATAAACTTGGGTAATGCTCAGGACTAATAACAAAAAAATTCAAGATTGAAGTAAAAATAAAAATAAGCCATAATCTTAAACAGCAATTGGAGAGATATAAATGCTTCTAAACTAATCCATATGTGCAAAGGAATCCTAATTGAAATAAGAATAGTAATTTCTAAAAAATTGAAGGAAAGATACTGAGCTTTATCTGGAAAAATAAGTATTCAAAAATAGCCAGGAAAATTTTGATTATAAAGAATAATGAGGAAGGATTAGCCCTGCCAATATTATGTCAAATCATGATATGACAATAATTAAAACAATTCTGCAGTGGAGAAGATGTAGACAGATCAATGGAAGAGAATGAAAAGCCAAAAACACCAGGTCCAAATGAAAATGGAAATGTCATGATAAAGATGGTTTTTCAAGTAAGTAGAGAAAAAAGTGGTATTCCATAAATATTATGGTAATGACAACTTGGCTATTTAGGAAAACGATTTTATAAAATAAGCATGCTGATATGGTTTGGCTGTGTCCCCACCTGAATGTCATCTTGAATTATATCTCCCACAATTCCCACTGTGGTGAGAGGAACCCAGCGGGAGGTAATTGAATCATGGGAGTGGGTCTTTCCTGTGCTGTTCTTGTGATAGTATGTGTCATGAGATCTGATGGTTTTAAAAATGGGAGTTACCCTGCACAAGCCTTCTCTCTTTGCCAGCTGCCATCCATGTAAAACCTGACTTGCTCCTCCTAGCCCTCCACCATGATTGAGAGGTCTCCCCAGCCACATGAAACTGTATATCCATTAAACCTCTTTCTTTTGTAAACTGCCCAGTCTTGGCTATGTCTTTATTAGCAGCAGGAAAACAGACTAATACAGTAAACTGGTACCAGTAGAGTGGGACACTGCTAAAAAATACTCAAAAATGTGAAAGCAACTTTGGAACTGGGTAACTGGCTGAAGTTGGAACAGTTTGGAAGGCTCAGAAGAAGACAGGAAAATGTGAGAAAGTTTGGAACTCTTTACAGACTTGTTGAATTGTTTTGCAATGACATGGACAGTGAAATCCAGGCTCAGGTAGTCTCAGGTGGAGATGAGGAGTTTGTTGGGAGCTGGAGTAAAAATGACTCCTGTTATGTTTTAGCAAAGAGACTGGTGGCATTTTCCCCCTGTCCTGAAGATTTGTGGAACTTTGAATTTGAGAGATAATTTAGTGTAACTGGCAGAAGAAATTTCTAAGCAACAAGGCATTCAAGAGGTAACTTGGTGCTGACAAAGGCATTCAATTTTATAAATGAAGCAGAGCATAAAAGTTTGGAAAATTTGCAGCCTGGTAAGTGATAGAAAAGAAAATCATATTTCCTGAGGAGAAATTCAAGCTGGCTACAGGAATTTACATAAGCAACGACCAGCTGAATGTTAACCCTCAAGAAGATGTCTTCAGGGCATGTCAGAGGTCTTCACAGCAGCCCCTCCCATCACAGGCCTGGAGGCCTCTGAGGAAAAAAATGGTTTCTTGGGCCAGGTCCAGGGCCCCCTTGCTGTGTATAGCCTAGGGACTTAGTGCCCTGTGTTCCAGCCACTCCAGCCATGGCTAAAAGGGGCCAAGGTACAGCATAAGCCATTGCTTCAGAGGGTGGAAAATCCAAGATTTGGCAGCTTCCATGTAGTGTTGACCCTGCAGATGCACAAAAATCAAGAATTGGGGTTTGGGAACCTCTACCTAGACTTCAAAGGATGTATGGAAATGCCTGGATGCCCAGGCAGAAGTTTGCTGCAGGGGCAGGATCCTCGTGGAGAACCTCTGCTTGGGCAGTGAGAAAGGGAAATGTGGGGTTGGAGCCCCCCCACAGAGTCCCTACTGGGGCACTGCCTAGCAGAGCTGTGAGAAGAGGGTCACCATCCTCCAGACCCCAGAATGGTAGATCCACCAATAACTTGCACCGTGCACCTGGAAAACTTGCAGTCACTCAATGCCAGCCCATGAAAGCAGCTAGGAGGGAGGCTGTACCCTGCAAAGCCACAGGGACAGAGCTGCCCAAGACCATGGGAACCCACCTCTTGTATTAGCATGACCTGGATGTAAGACACGGAGTCAATGGAGATCATTTTGGAGCATTAACATTTGACTACTCCACTGGATTTCAGCCTTGCATAGGGCCTTTAGCCTCTTCATTATGGTCAATTTCTCCCATTTGGAATGGGAGTATTTATCCAGTGCCTATATCCCTATTTTATCCAGGAAGTGCCTAACTTGCTTTGGCTTTTACTGGCTCATAGGTGGAAAGCGCTTGCCTTGTCTCAGGTAAGACTTTGGATTTGGACTTTTGAGTTAATGCTGAAATGAGTTAAGACTTTAGGGTACTGTTGGGAAGGCATGACTGGTTTTGGGAGGGGCCAGAAGTAGGATGATATTATTTGGTTGTGTACCAAACCAAATCTCATCTTGAATTGAAACTCCAATAATTCACATTTGTTGTGGGAGGAACCCAGTGGGAGGTAATTAAATCACAGAGGTGGGTTTTTCCTTTGCTGTTCTCATGATAGTAAGTCTCACAAGATCTGATGGTTTTAAAAATAGGAGTTTCCCTACACAAGTTATTTCTCTTTGTCTACTGCTATACATGTAAGGCATGACTTGCTCCTCCTTGCCTGTGAGTATGATTGTGAGGCCTCCCCAGCCACATGGAACTGTAAGTCCATTAAACCTCTTTCTTTTGAAAATTGCCCAGTCTTGCGCAGTGGCTCACGCCTGTAATCCCAGCACTTTGGGAGGCTGAGACGGGCGGATCACGAGGTGAGGAGATCGAGACCATCCTGGCCAACATGGTGAGACCTTGTCTCTACTAAAAAAATACAAAAATTAGCTGGGTGTGGTGGTGTGTGCCTGTAGTCCCAGCTTCTCAGGAGGCTGAGGCAGGAGAATTGCTTGAACCTGGGAGGCGGAGGTTACAGTGAGCTGACATCACACCACTGCACTCCAGCCCAGTGCCTGGCAACAGAGCAAGACTCTGTCTCAAAAAAAAAAAAAAAGAAAGAAAGAAAATTGCCCAGTCTTGGATATGTCTCTATCAGCAGCATGAAAATAGACTAATAGAAATGCTTATCTAACTTTACTCCATAAACCAAAAGTTTAATGGTTAAAAAAAATAAAATTACAAAAATAAAATCATCAATAATGTTGATTATCAACAGGCTAGAATGTGAAACCTTTCTATTTATATACAAAGATAGGAAAAAAGAGAAGAGAAAACTACTTTATATAAAAATGAAAATTTTCTCTATGGTTAAAATTCCAAAAACCAAGTCAAAACACATAATATAACTCAGAAAAAATATTTTCACACATATAAACAATTTATGAAATGCATATGAAAATCAATTTTTAAAAGGATCACAGTCCAGTAGGAAAATAGAAGATAGGAGAAAATAGGCAAATTACAGAGAAGTAACACAATGCCTCAAAATCACATGTCAAGATACCTTACCCAACTTGCTAATAAAGCAATGAAAATCAAACCAGTACCATTTCTAAATTATATTGGTGAAAATTAGAAATTAAAAAAAAACAACGCTGATAGAGTGTGATAAAAGATATTTTGATATACTTGTTGAGAGAGAATCAACTTTCTGGGAATTCAATAAGCAATTTAAATCAAAGTTTATGAAGTTAACCCTTTGATCCAATAATCAATTCCACTTCTGAGAATTTTTCCTATTGATAAACTCATGAAAAATTACTGAAAAATGTATTCTGAGATGTTTCTTACAGTCTTACTGGTAATACCAAAATAATACCAATAAATAAAATACCAAGGCAACCTTACTTAGAGATATCTTAAATTTGATAAAAACAGTCCCGACATTGTATAGCTGTGATTAATATTTTCTTTATGCTTTCTCTCATGAAGCCTTTCCAATTTTCATCTTTCCTTTAAACTCCTGGAGAATTTTATTTGATTCTCTTCTTTGGTATTTAACATTGTATTGAAATACAGTTAATTTGTGTTATGTCCTTTATTAGACTCCAATCTCTTTGAGGAAAGAATTCATCCTTGACTCATTCCGACTTTTTTCTTGGTACAACTACTATTTACCAATATGCAGATTCCTCTCCACTCTTTGGCATATGGGAAATCACACTTTCCTAATCTGTTAAAATCTATGTGTTTTGCACAATTTGCTCTAGTTAATTAAACATGAATGATAGTGATCTAAAAGCCAATGTTTGATTCTCCCTGCACCTGCTACCATAATTGGTCATGACCTAGATGGTGAAATGTCTGTTAACCTGAGTCTCCCTGTGAAACAATGGGGAGCTCCCCACTGCTGCTGATAAATACATAGTTTGATAAGTAAAAAAACCTTTGACATTTTAAGCCACAAGCTTAAAACATTTGGGGTTTGCTTGTTATTACAGCATAAGCTCCTCTATCCTACCTATTGCTTCACTTATGATTAATAATAATTTGCTGAATATACAAAATGTTTTCATTTCCCAAAGCACAGCCAATACCCTTGAGTGCTCAAAGAAAATTTCAGTAAAACAAATATTTTGGGGAGTCACACTCTTGGTCCTATCAGAGTTTACAGGTGATTAAAGTCAAAGAGAATCCAAGATAGTAATACAAATTCCATTTCTCACAGGCTGCTTCCAAACCTTTCATAGCTGAAGAATATAACTTTGATGAGACCGTTGATCTCTTAAGTTAATCTAGAGTCATAGTCTTCAGTCAGGTCAAGATTATTTTGGGGGGCAGAAAAAGAACATGAGAACTACTATTTTTTAATTCATTTTTAAAAGTGTCTGTGTGTGTGTGTTTTAAATTCATATAAGACTTCACTTAGTAGCACAGATAATTAATATTTATATATGAGGCTACATGCCCAAAAGTCTTTTACTGAAATACATTTTGCAATTTAAAGGTTTGATGACCTATGATCTAGAATTAACTATCCCTCTTCCCTAGAAAGAAAAATAGACCATGAATACTCTCATAGACCATGAATACTCTCATAGCCCAGTCCGAACAACCGTGGGTACTCATCCGTCTGCTCCTTCCCCTGCCTGTCTTCTTGGGTCCTGACAAGCATTCAGGGATTCTTCTCACAGTACAGGCAGTAGACTAAAAGAAGTACAAGTTGCAAAGTGAAAAACTATTCTGGCCAAAGCAGAAAACTACAGGAAAAAGAAAGCCAGATTGGAATCAAGGCATTTTATTTCAACCCTCTGGATCCTTGAGTAAGTTTAAACAAATGACTTAAGCTATTCATTTTTCAGTTTTCCAAAATGTAAAATAAGGATAACTTACTTCACAATTAATCTAAAATGATCAAGTATGACTTACTGTACTAACCCCACAGGACTTTTTGTGAGGATTAAATGTGAAGTGGAATGCATATGGACAAAATCGATACAAAAATATCCAGGAACAAAATAGAAAAATGTACACACCACAGTAAAAACCCTGCAAGTACCCCAACACATAAAGTTTTGTGCAGATCTGAGGCTTCTTTTCCTCTCACAAAAAATAAAAGCAAAAACAACAACAACAACAACAAAAAACACAAATGCTAACTCTTACACAAGCTCAGGCAACAATGACTTATGGGAAACTATTTTATTCTACTAAAATAATTCCTCTAACATGGTGATGGGCATTCCATTTGGGCTTTGGGACTGCCATCAGACTACTCATGACTATAAAAGAAACAGATTTCCAAACTTATACTACTGAGTCACTGCAGTAGCTTCTCAATGACCATACAACAGAAGACATCGAAAGAGAAGATAAAAATTGAGTTTAGAACAAAATATGAAGCATTCTATAAAAATTCAATAAAATTTTTAAGTTTCCTTATAATACCAGTAGAAAAAAGAGAAAACAGTACAGAAGAGGAATAGCAGCCAAAAAAATAAGGCAAGACATGGAATAGTTCTTCATAATAAACTAAGATGTTAAATCTATTATATAGCTTTAAAAGACAAAAGGTTGAAAGATCAGGAGATAATCAAGATTGCAAAAGCAGCCACAGAATTAGTTAAAACCTGAGCACACATAAGTCAGCACCATCTGTACAGGAAGACACTCAACAAAGCCTAAAACCAGAGAATATTTAGGGAGGGCGGAGCTAGAACTGCTTGGGGAGAGAAGCCTCTGAGGAAAGAATTTTTTTTTAAGGAAACTGTAGTTTTTGCCATTGAAAATGATGGCAAAAAACGCAATTACTTTTCCACCAACCTAATGGTACCACCATTTCCATAAAAAGTAGAGAAACTTGTTTTCTGAAAATCCTTGATTGTAAGAACTCCGAGTTTCTCCAGATTCAGATGAAACAGAATGTTTTTAGAAAAGAGATTGTGCATATACGTATGTCATTATTGTTATTATTTACTACATTAATCATATCAATAATTATGATTCCTATAATTATAAAATATATGCATACATATTTAATATATACATTTATATTCATATATGTTTATACTTATTGCAATAATAAAATCTCCTAATGAGGAAAAGGAAGAGGACAAGGCTGAATCCTGGAGGCACCCCAACATTTAGGGAATGTGTGGAGGAGAAGGAGAAAGAGCCAACAAGAAAACATGAAAAGGTAACTAGTGACAGCAAGGAAAAATCTAGGAGCATGTGGTATCCCAGAAGCTAAAAGAAGAAGTTGTCCCAAGAAGGAGGGAATAGTCAACAGTGTCAAATGCTGTGGAGACATACGGCAAGACAAGAAGAAATAACTGAGAAATGCTGATTAACGGATTTCAAAGATGGTAGACTGGTGATCTAAATATGCAGCAGAAGGTTGGGATGGAAGTCCTACTAGAATGGGTCAGAGAGAGAAATGGAAGCAAAAATGTGCAGATAATAAAGGCAAACCTTTGGAGCACCTGTGCTATAATGAGAAACAAAGAAATTGGTGTGGTAGGTAAAGGAAGCTATGTGGTAGAGGAAGCGGGGATGCTTGGGTGGTTTCAAATGGATCATCCATTAGGCTATCGGGAAAATTTAACTGGAAAAGAGAAGGGCTACTTAATAACACAAAGTAATGAAGAAAGACGGGTCCAGAGTGCAAGAAAGGCCTGTGGACTACACATGGACACTTCACCCATAGTAAGAAGAGGAAAGCAGAGTATAGGTACATATACAGGTAAGAAGGTAGACACAGTGGGAAGACATTTAGGGAATTTCTGATTGTTTCCGATGCAGCACTTCAACAGAGAGAGGAAGGATAAAGAATAACTCAAAGACGGTTTCAAAAATTTTGCCTTAAGTAATCACCAGAATGGCGGCCCCAATAACAAATCATAATCATTGTCACTATCATCACCAATTTGTAGCACTTCATTTAGGCCAACCACATGCATGCCCTCATTTAATCTTCACAAAAAGCCTGTGCAGTAAGTAATACTATGGCTTCCATTTTCCAGATGATAAAAACCAGATTTAAAGAGATTAAGAAGTGTGACTTGAGAGGCAAGCAGTCTGAATTCAAAACTAAGCCTATAATCTGTAACTGCTTTAAGCCCCCAAATCTCATACACATACATACATGTGTACACGTGAGTGCAAGTGCACATACACACACACACACACACACACACATAAAGTGCTTAGGCACGGTGTTATCAGAAAATTACATGGGTAGACTCTTTCTCTGCCACTGCATGATGCCTGGAAAAGTATCTTGCACTGCCACAAGTCGAAGTCATCTCAGGGATATGTTTTTTAACCCTTCATTTTTTCATTTTTGTTTGTTTGGTCTTCAAGGAACACTGAAAGAAGTAATACCACTAACATACTAAGTTTTAACACATTATCTCTAACATTTTTGCCTTTTTTACCCATATTCTCTCAAAATATATATTGGAGTTCCTTGGTTATGACTGACTCTATAATAGAGACCACTGTAAAAGCACTTCGTTTTTTGATGTTTGAAGCCCAAACATAAGAAACTTTATTCAGGTAGGGAAGTCTTACCCATCACATGATGCTCTGATCTGGGTGCTGAGGACAATGGGAAAGTGAGGTTTTGAAGGGACCACTTAAAAGTTGAATGTACTAACAAAAAAAATAAAATATATAATTTGTCCAATAATAGTAATACCTTAGATATAATTATGATATTTTATTTCTAAAGCCCAGAAAAATCAAGTCATGAATTTGTACAGAGTCTGGATAAGTTAAAAAATAAATTACTCATATTTCCTACATCTCTAAAATTGAATTTGCCATAAAAAGTTTCATACTCAATTTGAAAATTCATAAATACATATCAGCATAGCCTGCATAGCCTAATGTAAGTTTTAACAAAAAACAACCATTAACCAGCATAGCCTAATGTAAGTTTTAACAAAAAATATTTCTCCATATAATTTAAATATTAGTTTAATATTAAGGAAGTATTTTAAAGTATTAAAAGCATTTTATAGATTTCAAAGAATAGCTTTAAAACATGTAATAAAAAGAGTTACCAAATGAAGACTGTTTGCTAAGTTTCCTTTTGATTTTGTAAATTGAGGGGAAAAAACCCTGCAAAATCTATATACATTCTATTGTGTGATATGTGAAGAACAAATGTTGAAGTCAGCAAGAAAGCACATCTAATTTCAATTATCTTAAGTGGAAATTCCTACTGTAGGAGTCTTCAGAGAAAATCCACAAAATGGAAATTATTCTGGGAAAATAGCCTAATGGAGAACAGTATTGTGTGAAACAATCTTTCAAGGCCACTGCATGATGCCTGGAAAAGCATCTTGCACTGCCACAAGTCAAAGTCATCTCAGAGATATGATTTTTAACCCTTCATTTTCAAAAATCAAGGAACCATATTATAAAAGAATAATCAAGGAAAAACCTTCAATTAACTTACTAAATTATTTTAGGTCTGGGCAGAGAACTCTCAGAAGCCACATGGAATGTGAGGCGGAAACTTGGAAGGTAGCACATGGTGATTTTAGGCCCACAATGACTATGTAGATCAGAGTTTAACCCCAACAATGAACTTCAGAAAGCAATCAACTCTAAATAAGATCCACGACTGGTCTGATAACAGAGACCTTTGCATAAATATACATCCTATTTATCTTATCCAGTAGAATGTATGACACTGTAAAATTCACACCTATATTTAAAAAACAACTCAATGACCCCAAACAATAAAGCAGTTAGCATAAGATGCCACTAGTAGAATTATTATTATTCTATTATTTTAAAATAAGAAATATTTATGCCCACAAAAATTTAGTTCCATTATTTTAATATGTACAAATAAAATCCCCCTTTTTATCTGTAGTGTATAAAACTCAACTAAAGAATAAAATCAGTATGTTGGAGAGATACCTGCACTCCCATCTTTATAGCAGCCTATTCCCAGTAGCCAGGACATGGACTCAGCCTAAGTTCTGTCAATGGATGAATGGATAAAGAAACTGTGGTACATATCCACAGTGGATACTACTACTCAGCTATAAAAAGAAGGAAATCCTGTCATTTGCAAAAACATGAACAAAACTGTAAGACATTCTGTTAAGCAAAATAAGTCAGACACAGAAAGACAAATACCATATTACCTCAATTATATGTGAAATCTGAAAAATGTGATCTCATAGAAATAGAAAGTAGAGGGGTAGTTACCATAGGCTGGGGTGGATGAGAGGATGGAGATTGGGAAGACATTGACCAAAGGATACAAAATTTAAGCTTGCTGTGAGGAATAAGTTCAAGAGATCTTTTGTACAATATGGTGACTAGGGTTAATTATTATATTATATATTATTGTATTATTGAAACATGCTAAAAGAGTGGATGTAAAGTGTTCTCACCACAAAAATGATATTTATGTGTTTTATATATATGTATATATTAATTAGCTAGATTTAGTCCATTCCACAATACATACTTTAATAAATGTTGTACATGGAAAATATATACAATTTTATCTGTCAAATGTAAATTAAAACACTCAACCAAAGAGAAAATAATACGTTTATTTATTCATTCATTCAAACATATATGTTTTCATACCTTTTTTCCCCAAAATTCAGGCTATTTCTGAGAAGACAAACAACCATGATCCTGTGGACTAGAAAGTAGGTGCCTGGTACATGGTCTCCTCAGAACATGTGTCCCCACCCTGCCAGTGCAATCAATACCCCTTCACCTGAAGAAGGTCGGACTGTTTCCTCTGATACCTCCAGAGCATGAGTCTATAAGATATGTCCCATGCTGTGGCCTGGCCTCCTCCCTCCACTCTCTATAGATTCCTCCAACATTTAAAACTGGCAGAGAGTGTTTAGTGGCTAAAAGTCTCATGGATGCCCAGGGTCACTTAGTAGAAATAAGGATTTTACACTTCTTCTCTGGCAACTATTGCTTCTGCTTTACCTCCTCTAATTCTCCCTATAACTCTGCATTTTCCCAAACCATTTTCTCTCTACCTCTTTTCCAGTCGCTCACTGTTGTATTTGCCCTGATGACTGCTCTCAGCCATGACTTGCTCAGGACACAGTGCCAGGCCAACCTATGCTACATCCCAACTACAACCATGCTAGCTGATGAACAAAACAGAACCACGAAAAGAACCACTTATTTAAGAAAAATTCTGTTCCAGAAACCATTATGTGTAGTTTTCATGTATTATCTCATTTAACACTAACAATAAACCTATTAAAAAATCCCCGTTTTGTAAATTAAAAAAATAAGATTCAGAGACATTAAGTAACTTGCTCCACATCAAATAATTTGAAAGAAACAGATCCATCAGACTTGAGATGGTACTTTTAACAGCTGTAATTTTCTGCAACCAACGTAAACATGCATACAATCATAAAACGGATACAGTCTAGATCAGCGTTTCAGATGTTAATACTGTGCACATTAACACCTGTGTAAATTCTAACAAAGCAAGAATTTTTCAAGGATGACAGTTAGAAATTTATGATAGGTTTTTATCATGAACAAACAGCAAAATGCCTTCAAAGACTTGAAAACAAGATTGTATTTTAAGAATTAACCTAATAAATCAACATGGGGATCTGAACAAATATAACTGGGCATCTTGGCCATAGACTAGCCACCAGTAGGTGCTGACTGGATCCATGGGAAAGTACTAGCATATTTAATGAATACATACTTCACAGGAAGCTTGGAGAATCTCTGAGTTGTTTTTCAAAAAAAAAAATGTCAGTAATAGAAATGTTGTCTGTATTCATTGAAGCCCTAAGGGTGAAGTCCATTAAGGCTGAGCCAATAGGCCACATGCCAGATAGATACCTAGTGTGGAGATGGTCCCATGGGCATTGGGCTATCTGAGGCTAACATGGTAACACATTTTTTTCACATAACTGACTCCCCTCTAAGAAGGTAACTCCCTGTGGAGCTTAACCACAGGGAGAGAACATGGCATAAGACAATATCAATGTCTATTTCATTTGACAGTGGTCAGTGACAACTTCCTTTATCTGGTGATAAAAGCCTTCTATAAGCTTTATTGGCTAATAGCCACTGAAATTTCTGAGCCGACAAATCTTAGAATTCACAAAGGCAAAGACCACTGAATGGATGCCATCATAGCTAACGTCCTTTATCTTTGAGGAATTAAAACCACTGATTGCATTTTTGTGTGTGTTTACCTTGTCACCATCTCTCCCTGGTTCTCCTTTATAACCTGGTAGTCCTCGAGCTCCCTAAATTAACCACAAAATAAAATTTTGTTAATTATAGTTTGTAGTTCACTAAAAATAAAATTCATAAAATGTGTAAGTGGATCGCATACTTGTATTCCTTGAGATCCTGGAACACCTGGTGTCCCTGCAATTCCTTGATGCCCCTAAAGAAAAAATGAAAAATTTAAAATTAATATTTCATTATATTTACCAAGAGAAGTTCTCTGTTTCGGAATTCACTATTATCTCAAGTTTCTCACATCTAAAACTTCATTTAGAGATAGCTCCAAAATAATAAAGTGTTAAATGCTTAATAAGGAATTCATACCCTTTGATTTTAGGAAATTCTTTGAAAAGTATATAGGGTCCTAAATATTTGTCGATTAATAAAAATATTTAGAAAACCTTAAATTAAGAGGAGAGTTAATGTTCACACTTTCTTAAGAAATGTACTGGATTTATTAGAAACATATTCAACATATCCAAGAGAGAAACACCTCAAGAGATTGGAAGATTAAACAAATATGTATTTATAAACTATCTATTTGATGGCCATCTGAGTTAATCCCTAGAATAAATTAACCCTTGATTAATGTTATTCTTCAATCTTTAGATTACTCATTTTAGAAAGCTGCTGACGTTAAATGCAAGAAAGTAGTTATAATATAACCCCTATGGTCCACCAAGGCTGGGCTGTTTGCTTAGGGGAGAGGAAAGAGAGAAGTCACTCTCATCTCCACTGCTTCTTAGACATCCCTTCACAAAAACTGGAACTTTGGTAAAATAGCACAATTTTTTTAGACAGAGGCAAATTGCTTATTGTTCATTTGGCACATGGCAGCTAAAGTCTCCAAATTAACTTGTAGGCCCTAAACATTCATCTAGTTTTCTTAGGGCTGATTGTCAGGTTAATGGACCACCACCTGGTACCTACAAACATAATTACCATTATCAAATTTCATCTTTCTCATATTCTCTATTCGGATTCCATTTTTCTTGAGTCTTACTGTATGAGTACAAGTCTTCATTGTCAACTACATTAACACAGATCTCATTAATGTTTCCAATTACATCTTCATTCATAAATCTAAAAGCTTCATTTCTATGTGGCTATTCATGGGTGTCTGCATTGGTCTTCACATTCATCCACTCACCTGTCAATACATTTCTAACTGAAATTTTAGAGACATAATTCCCTGTTTTTCTATTCACATTTTCAAATAACCTTTCTAATATTCTTTGCTACCTCTAGTAATAACAAGTTGTCTCTGAAAGATCAGTCTTAGGTTATTGATTTTCTTCTTTTACATGCACTTACATTTTCTATTGTGTAAACTGCCTTCTCAGTTACTTCCAGAATGACAATGACTACATAATTTTTATCACCAACCATCATCCTTTCCTTCATACTCTATTCAGTTCTTCATAGAATATATTGTAATGATTTCTCCATGACTTCTCAGATTCAAACTTTTATCTTGAGTCTCTTTGCCCAATCCTTAATCATTGCACCTCATCAGGGAATAATGAGTCTGATTATCGACCTCTCCATACTCCAGACAAGACAATGTGCATTTTTCCAACCTATCATCTGCTAGACTAGCACTGTCTCCATCACTGGATTATGAGTCCCCTTGAGATAAAAGACCAGGTTTAATTCATGTCTGTATTTCTGGCAATAAACACATTGTTTGGCACATTGCTGTTGATAAAATATTGGAACTGTTTAAAGTCATCAACTCTAAACACAAATGTGTAAAAAAAAAATCTTTCCTCAAGGAATCATGTTATGTTTGGGCAGCTTTCAGGACAAAATGCAAACATTTAGTAATCTCATGTTTCCTGTTCTCAAGATTACTCAAAATAAAGAAGAAATTCAATTTGCATAGAACTTGTTCAGCCCAGTATGTCTACTACTCTAGTTCGCACTGAATCTCCTTCCCTCAGCCACTATGGTATCAGATAGGCCTGGAACTCAATCTCAACTCTGTCACTGAAAGCAGTTAACAAATCTAGAATTCGCTTTCCTCCTTACAATCACTCTTTAACGTAGGTTCTAAATTATCTTTTTTTCAAATGAGGAAACTAGAGCACAGAAGTTAAGTAACTTGCCCAAAGTTACACAGCTAGTAAGTTGATAGAGCCAGCAGGAACATTCTCTATCGCAAAGGGCTTCACGGTGGGTCAGATATGATCATTGTGGATTGACTCATCAGATTCAAAGAAGTCCATTTTGCAAGAGACTATTTTTAAATTGTTTAGAAATCTGAGTGCCCAGAGAAAAGGAATGTTCATAAAATTCCTCAAAAGAAAGTTGCCATGGAAATTGGCTATTGATCAAAATGGTGATCATCTGCAAAGTTCATATTTAATGAATTATTTTTCTTTTACAGGTTTTCAAAAGTTAAGCCAGATGTCATATCTACCTTATTACATTTTTAAGAAAATTAATCTTTCATAAAAGAGCAAATGCTGCTGTGCTGTCTCTCCTCTTTGAAAAAGTTGATGTGTTTGTTATAGAGGACACACTGCATTTTACAGATTAAAACAACATGGAGATGCCCTGTGTTCCCAACTTACCTCTGACTCATAATGTGACCTCAGGCAGAGTCATCAATCCCCAAATCCTGGGAGGCAACACAGTGAAGTGGAAAGACGATGAATTTGAAATTGGAAAAGACCTTGCCCTGACTTTTTGTTCTTCCTTTTACTTTCTATGAGATTTTGGCTAAATCACTTTGCCTAGTAAAGACTTAGTTTCTTGCCATAAACTGATATTATCCACTTCACTTTTGAAAAGAAACAAATGGAGTCACAGGTGAAGATTCTGGCAGACATTAAGTACTCAATAAATGTGAGTTTCTTTCTTTTCTTCAGACTCAATGACTATTGTACAAAACCACAAGAATACTTCTGCAGAATGTTATTCGACAGCCTTATCAGCCACAATTAGTACTTTGAGAGTGGCAGGTCCAGTCATCGTCTTTATGATTTAACTCTTTACCAACATTATACAGACCTAATGCTAAACATGCAAGCATGGCCTCGGTGTATTCCATAATGGCTCTCTTTCTTATGTCCTTGGAGGAATTACAGTATAAGAATAATAAGTACTTCTTAGAATTTGAGAATGTGATACATATATTTTAAGGTTACAATTAGCTGCTTTCTTAAAATACTAACTGCAGAAAGAAATGTAAATGTTGTTTTAGAAGCTAGAGGAAACATGCTTAGTAATAAAATAAAGAAAACCAAATGACGTCCAAGCTGGGGGAATCCTAGGGCAAAACCCCAGAAGAAAGAGAATGAAATTCAGAAAACATATTTTGGACTAAAAACCAGGAAAATAAAGATTAAAAGGGGGAATATTACAACACAGAATAATTTCCAAGAGGAAAAAGAAATAAAACATTGGTTGACTCATAGCCGGGTCAACCTTAAAGAAAGAAAAATGCCTTAAAATAAAAACTAAAAAACAAGTTTTTCATATACTTTACCGAGTTCTTATTGTTCAGAACACACATTTCATGTCTCATTTTAGAACTGTAACTTTCCTATCATCTTTGACTGGTTAATACTGGTCAACATGAATTTTGCCATTCTGCATTTATTAGCAGGTCCAAATATCCACCCTACTGCCATCTGCAAGATTTCTGACAGTATTTAAGTCTTTTCCATGTTCACAGAAAACCTCTTTATAAATGAGTCATTTTTTAGGGAAAAACATACTCTCACTGCCAAATTGTAGGGTTGAAGAAAAGAATACAGAATCAATTTAATTTTATTCCATGATTCATAGTTACAAAGCTCCAGGAAAGATGTATAGCATTGAAATGGAAATTAAGGAAATAAAATCCCCACATGTGCAAGGGTCACCAATTCTTCTGTACTCAATTCTAATCATGTCATAAAATATTCTGCCAATCTAAATACATACATTTTTTTTCAAAGTAAGGAGGGTAGAGATACTACTTTCCTTTAAATACTCTAAATTTAAAAATCAGAATAAATTCCAAGGAAATAATTTTGGATGTCACTCTCCTTTTAAAAACTTAAGAATCTGATTTAGAGTTTATTCCATTAAAAAGTTTTCTTCAAAGATTTCCAAAATTCCAACAGATTCTCTTGGGTACACAGCCCACGTAACTAGGTAACCAAAATCAAGTGTATACTTTTAATATTCACTATGGAATCTCCTAGTTGTTCGCAGGCTTTATAGTGCTATGCAATTAAATTTCAAGAAAATTCATAAATCTCTGCCATACTATGTATAACTAACATAGAAACTAGTTTGCTACCTAGCTCAACTATTAGTCAAGTGGTTTATACATTTTTACTGATTGTTCAGATTACTTCACTAATATGTTACAATAATATATGTAAAATTACACCTGAGCTAAGTGCTAAGAAAAAACTACACTGCTATGGGAGGTGAAGGGCAAGCAGTCGGGACAAGTTTTTCTAAGAGACAAAGGAATACTAAAGAAAGCCCAATGCCTAAGAGTAATTCCTCCTGTATGCCATGCATCAGGAAAAGATGTACCATATCCACAGAGCCAAAAGAGAGAGAACAAGGGGAAGCCAGCTGAAAAACATATCAGAATGGTAGACTGGAGGATACCTGCATAGCTTGTGGGTCTTACAAAGGACTCTGACCTTTATCCAAGGCACTAAAGTCGTACAAACCAGGGAGTCATACAATTAGATGTGTACTCTGAAAAGATCACTTGCTGCATTGTGCAGAATGGATCAGAAGTGGCAGGAAAAACTGGCTAACCATGTGCAGAAAGCTGAAATTGGACCCCTTACTTAGACCTTATACAAAAATTAACTCCAGATGGATTAAAGATTTAAACATAAGACCTAACACCATCAAACCCCTAGGGGAAAAAAAAAGAAAAAAAAATCTATGCAATACTGTTCCGGACATAGGCATAGGAAAAGACTTCATGACTAAAACACCAAAAGCAATGACAACAAAAGCCAAAATAGACAAATGTGATCTAATTAAACTTAAGAGCTTCTACACAGCAAAAGAAGCAATCATTATAGTGAACTGGCAACCAACAGAATGGGAAAAAAGTTTTGCAACCTACCCATCTGACAAAGGACTAATATCCAGAATCTACAAAGAACTAAAACAAATTTACAAGAAAAAAATAACCCCATCAAAAAGTGGGTGAAGGACATGAAGAGACACTTTTCAAAAGAAGACGCTTATGCGGCCAACAAACATATGAAAAAACGTTCATCATCACTGGTCATTAGAGAAATGCAAATCATAACCACATTGAGATAACATCTCACACCAGTTAGAATGGTGATCATTAAAAAATCTGGAGACAACAGATGCTGGAGATGATGTGGAGAAATAGGAAGATTTTCACTCTGTTGGTAGGAGTGTAAATTAGTTCAACCATTGTGGAAGACAGTGTGGCAATTCCTCAAGGATCTATAACTAGAAATACCATTTGACCTAGGAATCCCATTACTGGGTATATATCCAACGATTATAAATTGTCCTATTATAAAGACACGGGCACACATATGTTCACTGTGGTACTGTTTACAATACGAAAGACTTGGAACCAACCCAAATGCCCATTAAAGATAGACTGGATAAAGAAAATGTGGCACATATATACCATGGAATACTATGTAGCCATAAAAAGGATGAGTTCATGTCCTTTGCAGGGACATGGATGAATCTAGAAACCATCATTCTCAGCAAACTGACACGAGAAAAGAAAACCAAACACTGCATGCTCTCACTCATAGGTGGCTGCTGAACAATGAGATCACAAGGACACAGGGAGGGAACATCACACAACTGGGCATGTTGGTGGGTGGGGGGTTAGGGGAGGTATAGTAGGGAGCAAGGGTTGTGGGGATTGGGGAGGGATAACATTAGGAGAAATACCTAATGTAGGTGACAGGGAGATGGATGCAGCAAACCATCATGGCATGTGTATACCTATGTAAAAATTCTGCACGATCTGCACATGTACCCCAGAATTTAAAGTACAATTTAAAAAACTAATAATAAAATATATATATACAGCTTAAAAAAGAATTATGGTAATAATTTCAGATCATAAAAATAACGAGAACCAAGTTCTTATTTTAATAATAAATTACCTCCAAAAATTGAAATAATTTTAATATACTGATTTTCCTTTTTTTAGAATACATTAGGGTGCTTCTAATAATTAGTTATATAGAAAGAAAATTGAATGTTTCATAACACTCATAAGTTATGAGTCATTATGTCATTATGTCATCCATTTTCTAATTATAAGAATTTAAGATAGCATACAATAACAGCTACAGTTTAATTCAAAGGATTTTTCTTAGATACAGGTTGGGTCAATTTGAGACAAATAGGATTCAAGTTTAGATCATTTTAGCCCTGTGCACAGAGAAACATTTATTTAGATGAAAGTGTAGAACAGACAAATGTGATGCAATTTATGTCCTTGCTACATGGAGATTTTAGATAAGATTTTCATCTAAGGAATCCTCAGAGAAAATGAACATATCTTCGAAAATTGGGTCTTGTAACAGAGGAAATGATGAAGCCATAATCACATCAGTGAACTCACTTTGTATTGAAGTTTACAGGATCATCTAACTTCATTAAATTTTTCCCTTTCTTATTGCTGAAACAGAAAGATGGCAGGTGAATGTAGAAATTAATTCATTAGAGTGAACGTGTTTCTATTTCAAAGTATGTTAATTTCATTTCTACTTTGTCAGCTTTAATTTGTCACTGAACCTAAAATGGGATAATTGTACCAGCATTTAAGTTCACATACGTAGTCAAGGTTTTTCCTAGTTTTATAAAATTAAATTTAGATTCCATCGACACTGCTCAATGTATTACAAAGTAACATGTGTTGAGATTTGACTCTCATCATATCAAATTAAGTCAAAATATAAATTAATTCAATGACAACTCCATGTCAATATTTGCTCACTGTGCCAACATATTTTGTGTAGAATCCCTATAATTTCACCTACAATTATATAAAGTACCCTACCACAAGAACATTATTATTTTTTAATACCTTGGATATTCTCTATGCCAAACTACAGGTACAATGATGTTTTATTTGAGAGATGGGGGGAGCTATGTAAAAATAAAGGGAGAAATAAAGATACAAGCTAATAACCAGGGTTAACTCCAAGATGATGTCTTCTGTTAATTTATTTAAAACAGCCAAAATGGAATTTAAACAGCTTCAAAAAATTAAGAAGATAAATTTTAATATCCAAGATTTTTTTTTCTATTTCATCAGTCCCATGTCATTTTTGTAAAAAAATCATTTATTCTTAAAAAAGATATTTTTATTAGTCATACATCAGTATAAGTGAAACTATGTCATAAATATGCTTCTTAATAAGCAGGAAAAGATGGTATAAAAAAAGAGCTATACTATGGATAACTGTCTCTTTAAGAATGAACAAATAACTAATGAGTCAGAATAAAGGCAAATAAATGTTAACAGTTCTCAAGCCTATACTTACATCCTTTTCTTCCTATAATGATATCCCCTGTATTAAATCATTCACAGATAATTTTAAATATGATTTTTAATAGTTGTCTGAGAGTTATTACAAATGTTATTATTTTTACAAATATGTATTTTTCTCTTCTCTCTCATTAATTCACATTTTTAAATTAGTCTTCTTGGTATACTAAACATAAAGTTGTACAACTTAGAATAATTATGTATCCTTTCATTTCAATTTTTCATAACTTGCTCCACTTTCAGGGCAATATTAACATATTGTTTACATCTTAAAATACTTTCTTACACTTTAGTACTTTTGAAATATAGGTGAAATCTTATATATATTTAATGTGATTGTGTTTTAAAAAAATTATTAATTTGTAGGCTTTAATTAAAATTTGTAGCATCATAGACTGTGAGCAATATAATTATAGTGGCAACAGTAAAATATTTTCTTTCCTATTTTTACTGCACTACCTTTCATAGTTCTACATTTAAGTATAGTAATGCTAAAAGCTAGCATTTATAGATAATATGTAGCAAGTATTGTCCTAAGATTACTATATTTATTAACTTATTTCATCCTGGAAAAAACCCTTAGAGGAGGTACTGTTCTTACGAGCATATTCCTGTTGAAGGAACTGCAATATAGTAACTTGCTCAGGTTTATCCTACTAGTCTATGATAGAACATGAGAAAGAAAGGATCAATGTCTGTCTTCAGAGAACAAGCTTAATCCTTTGTTATCCAACCTTCTTAGTATAGCAGTTGGCTGACCATTTTAACAGCTAATAATGATCATTATTCTGTTAAAGTTATAATGCTGCATATCTAATTTTTAAATAGATTTTTTTTAATGAAGAAAGGGCTTTAGCTTTTATTGAATCAATTCCAAGTACTGAAATAATTATATAAATGTTCTTAGTTGTCATACAAATATATTTTATCTTTGGTAAACTGAATAAACTATTATAATACAAAAAAACTCATTTTATAAAGAAATATATGCTTAATATAAATCTTTTAAAAACTAGGATGCTTTACTGACAATATTAATACTTTATTTTTGTTATTATAGTGTGTTTTTACCTTCATTAATTTTATTCTGATTTTATTTTAGATTAATATTTATTACTTTTCTTCCATTATGCTATAATTTATTTGGTTGTAGCATATTATTTTGTTAGCATATTGGTTTTCTTGCTATCTCTAGCAAAGTGAACTGTGTTTACAGTTATTCGTTTCAGTATAATCAGCAATTATCCCTGAACCAATCTGTTCTGCCAGGGAAAATGTTAACTGGTTTACAAGTTTGTTTTTCCCCTTTACATTGAAATATACAAAGCAAGTTTATAAAATATAAATCAAATGAGGTAATTCTGCATTTTAAAGTATTGTACAACTGGAAAGATATTTCTATTTTTTTAGTAAAGCTATATTGCTTTATTTTAATAAAGTGCTCACACATTTTGTTTTCTATTGTGCTTATATATTTCAGATATATTTTCTAGCTACCTCAGTTGTCATAGAAAAGCTATCAATTTCTACATTTTTTATTTAATTGATCTTATGAAATTCTATTCACAATTATAATAACTTTTCCTCAGATTTGGGTGGGAGAGGCTTTCTATATCATACTACCTGCAAATAATGAGTTAGTTTCATCTGCTGCATTTCTCATAAAAATTGTTTCTTGTTATTTGTCTAACTGCAGTGACTAGAATTCCTAGCTCAATGTTGAATAATGTGGTGCAAATAGACATCATTATCTCCTTCACGATTAAAAAAAAAGTACATTCATGTGTCATTATGGAGTATGCTTTTTGTTTAATGCCTTGACTCATGCTTGGTAAATGTTCCTCTCTTCCTAAGTTTTGTTATTACAAATGGATACTATTTTTACTTTTTGTGTACCTATTAATATGTTCACATAGCTTTTGTTTACTCTTTTAAAGTGACATAATTGTATTATGTTTTTAGCATTAAACAAGCGTTCAATTCCTGCAGTAAGTAAATCTTGGTTACTACATATTCTGATTTTGTTTAATTTTGCTTTTGATAAAAGTCTGGGCTTTTATATCTAATGTATTGTTCAGAAATTTGGCAACTATACTTACCATTGAGATTTGTTTGTTATTTAATTTTTTTCCTGACATCTGATTTTAGTAACTTAAATCTAGCCTTAGATAAGGAGGCAGATATTCCCTTTCTTCTATTCCCTGGAGAAGTCTGTAAAAGTAGGAAATACCAATGATGTAAATTCTTATAATAACTCACCTACAAAATTATCTGAACTTAGTGTTTTTGAGGGAATATTTTGAACTAATTTGTTACATACTTTTATTTTTGTTTCTTCTTGAGATGGCTTTGAAATTTACTTTTTCTAATAATCTATTACATCTAAACTTCAAAGTTTATTGGCATAAAATTATTTATACTTAGTCTATATTTAGTTCTCATACTTGCATTGTTTTTATCTTTTTTCCCTTGTATAGAGTTTAACTTTGAACAATATGGGGGTTAGGATTGCTGAGGAACCACACAGTTGAAAATGTGTACATAATTGAAGATGCTATTGTTATAGAAAATGCTGTGGAAGAAATCAAGCCTGAAACAATAAATTCCTGCTACAGAAAACTTGTACAGGTGTTTTGCATGATTTCATGGGATTTATGACAGAGCCAGCAAGAAAATCATGAAAGGAACTGTGACTACAGCAAAAGATATGGGAGATGAAGTCTTTAAAGGTATGGATCTTGGATAAATTCAAGAGTTAATATACATCACACCAGGAGATTTAACAGAAGATGATTTGATAGAGATGATTGCTTCTGGACCAGAGCTGGATGATGAGGAGGACAATGTAGATGAAGCAGTGCCAAAAAACAGGCTGATATCAGAAAATCTGCCATAGATCTGCTTTTGACTTCTTTTTATGGCATGGACCCTTCTATGACAAAGGCACTGAAACTAAAGTATATGGTGGAAGAAAGATAAGTACCATACAGAATCACTATGTGGGTAATGAGAAAACAAAGAAATGGGACAGAAATTACAATGTATTTCCAAAAATCTCTGTAAAGACCTTCCTCCCCTACCTTCCTTTCCATCTCCTTTACCTTTCCTGCCTCTGCCAACCCTGAGACAGCAAGACCAACCTTTCTTTGCCCTCCTCCTCAATCTATCCTATGACAAGGATGAAGACCTTTATAATGATCTAGTCCCACTTAATAAATAGTTAATATATTTCTCTTCCTTATGATTGATTTTCTTAATGAATTTTTATCTTACTTTATTGTAAGAACACAGTGTATAACAATGGCGTAATCCTTCTAGACTCTCATGATGTTGTATCTGGGTTCTTTTCCATAGTGATGTCAATTTTTTCCATAGAGTGTGTATAAGGCTTGAAAGTCCTTATGACCCCCACAATCAAGAGGTTGTATTGAAGTTGTGTTTAGGGAAAGACAGACCCATTTGACACCTTCAGCACTGAACTCATGAGGTTCTGGATGGCATATCGAAACAACTTTGAAACAGTTTCTTACAGGCAAGGTATTTCCTAACTGCAGGAACAAAGCATCATTGGAACTAAAGCAGTAAATGTGTCCTTATTGGTCTGGCCTATCTGTTTTACAACCAAAAGGCTGACTAGGAGCTGCTATGTATCACTTTTTTAATCCAAAGGCAAAATTACCGACTGGATTTTAAGTTTTGAGGATACATAGTAGTTATATATATTTATGGTGTACATGAAATGTTTTGGTAGAGGTATGCAATGTGAAATAAAACACATGATGGAGAATGGGTATCCATCCTCTCAAGCATTTATTTATCCATTGAGGTGCAAACAATTTAACTATACAACTTAATTTAAAATGTACAATTAAATTATTATTGACTATATTCACCCTGTTGTGCTATTAAACAGTAGGTCTTATTCATTCATTTTTTTTTCTTTTTCTTTTTTTTTTTTTTTTTAGTTAGATAGAGTTTTGCTCTCCTTGTCAAGGCTGGAGTGCAATGGTGCAATCTTGACTCACCGCAATTTCTACCTCCCAAGTTCAAGCAATTCTCCTGCCTCAGGCTCCTGTGTAGCTAGGATTACAGGCATACACCACGATGCCTGGCTAATTTTGTATTTTTATTAGAGATGGGGTTTCTCCATGTTGGTCAGGCTGATCTCAAACTCCCGACCTCAGGTGATCCACCCACCTCAGCCTCCCAAAGTGCTGGGATTATAGGTGTGAGCCACCTTGCTGGGACCATTGCTTCTATTTTTATTGTATTCATTAACCTTATCCACTTCTCCCCATCCCTCAGTCTCCCACAACCTTCCCAGTCCCTGGTAACGATTTTTTGGTATTTATGTTTTTAATTCAAGGCTCTGGAGTTATCAGAATTAGACATAAGAGCAGTTCTGATCATAAGCCTGACTGCACTTGCACAAAAGAGTAGAGGTAGCCTATTCCTTCCTATCCCTTCCTGCCTTAAATACTGGTACTTACTCTCTTACTTATCAATAAATGTCCTTCAGCGTTGCACCACAAGCTCCAGAACAGGGCACTTTTGTCTTTATTTAAAACCTGTTCAGGCAGATATCCTTTCTCCTCAATGATTTTTTTTTTTTTTTATGGCATCTGAGAACTTGTCTGCTGCATCTTGGTCAACAGAAGCTGCTTCTTTTGTTATCCTAACATTGTTTTAAGCCAAACGTCTTTTTAAAATTATCAAACTATCCTTTGCTGGCATTATGTTATCCAGTTTTAGATACTTCTTTGTACTTATCCAGCTTTAGATACTTCTTCATCATTTAGTTTTAAGATACCATATAATGACTTTACTTTTCATCAAATCATATTAGTCTATAAGTATGCCTTTCTTATACGAATCTTGCATCCACATAAATTTGCAGTTTTAATACTACATAAAAAGGTAATGTGCAAGAAGTATGAGTTTTTTGTGCCTGCTGCCATAGCTTCAGTGAAGGCTTAATAAATTTCTTATCCATTGCTTACAATGGTTTTCACACTAGATTCATTTATCTTAAAATAGCAGTAGCTGCAGCAGCAGACCTCAATCTATGGTACATCTATGGTAAATATCAAGTAATTCAACTATTTCTTGTAATGTCATGACTTTTCTCTGCTTCTTGGGAGCACTTCCAGCATGACTAGTGACTTTTTGTATGTCATGGTGTTATTCAAAATTTATGGTATTGCACTAAACATGATGAAAAATACACAAGAACTGCAAAAGACCACTTTTTACTGAAATTGGCAATTTACTGTAGAGACAAACTTCTCATGCAGAGATGATTAGCGTCACACAGTGTTTAAGTAGATACTGGCAACCCTTGAGCTGACCACAATAGCAACAAGAGATGGCTAAAAAACTATAGCAGTCGTACCAAACATATTATGCATGTATGACATAATACTCCATTGTTATATTTGCTTACATTTTTATGGGCTGCAAATGGTGTCATGTACTATTTGTGAGTGCTTGTAAGCATGTTGTAATAAAAATTAACTTTTTATGATATATTGATATATATTTTACAGTAGTCACCCTGAAATAGTTACTAGTACCTACATATATTTCATGTACTCATTATAAAACTTTCTTAATTTTTTTATATTTCTAGGCTACAGAGTTCATTTCTAAATATTTTCAAATTGTCACAAATCTCCAAAAATTTTTAAATATGTTGAAATATTTAAAACATATTTAAAATATGTTGAAACATGTTAGTGGACGTATGCAGTTCAAACCCATTCAAGGATCAACCATAATTTATTTATGACTTTCTTCTCTTTCTTGTTTTCTGTGATTAATCTGAGCAAGATGTGTGTCTTTATTAACTGTTTCAAAGAACCAACTTTTGTTTAGTATGTCTGTTTCCAGTCACTTTGAAGTCTTCTCTTATGTTTATTATTTCATTCATTTCATTCCCTGTTGCGTTGCCTATTCCTTTTCTTCTTAAATTACATGCATATCTGATTAATTTTTAATCTTTCTTTTTTCTTAATATGACTATTCAAGGTTATATTTTTCCCTCTAAGTGCCATCTTAGTGCCATTTTATGACAAGGTTATATTTTTCTTCTAAATGCCCCTTTATGACTACTGCTTACATTTGACATGTGGTATTTTAACAATTGTTGACCCAGCAATCCCATTACTGGGTATATACCCAAAGGATTATAAATCATTCTGCTCTAAAGACACAGGAACATGTATGTTTATTGCAGCACTGTTCACAACAGCAAAGACTTGGAACCAACCCAAATGCCCATCAATGATAGACTGGATAAAGAGAATGTGGCACATATACACCATGGAATACTATACAGACATAAAAAAGAATGAGTTCATGTCCTTTGCAGGGACATGGATGAAGCTGGAAACCATCATCCTCAGCAAAGTAGCACAGGAACAGAAAACCAAACACCACATGTTCTCACTCATAGGTGGGAGTCGAACAATGAGAACACATGGACATGGAGGGGAATATCACACACCACACTGGGGCCTGTTGCAGGGGATGGGGGCTAGTGGAGGGAGGGCATTAGGACAAATGCCTAATGAATGCAGGGCTTAAAACCTAGATGACGGGTTGATAGGTGCAGCAAACCACCATGGCACATGTATGTCTATGTAACAAACCTGCACCTTCAGCATATGTATTCTTGAACTTAAAGTAAAAAGAATAAGAATTGTTTACTTTTTAATATTTTCAAAAAATAAATGGTGTTTCTTAAACCATGAATTATTTCATTGCTTCCAAGCATACTTTTAATTATATCAAAGCATGCAAAGATATTCTTGCTAGTGTAATGACTTTAAATGGGCTTAATTTTTATGAAAAGTTCCATGTGTGAAGAAAACAAATGGGAATTCTACTAATTTTGGCTGCAGTGTTCTTGATGTTGCCATTATAAATAGAAACAAATGTACTTAGAAAATTAATTTCTTGTTTAATTCATTGTTTTTGAAGTATTTGTTAATTTTAGAGAAAAAAATTCTAATAGAAGTCATCATGAAATTATAGTTTTTTAAAAAAAGAACTCTCATCCTCTGTGGCACCAAACTTAACAATGTAAAAATTAAAAATCGTACCTAATATATAACATGAACATTTCATGATACATTCAATTGAAAATTTTCCATTGAGTATTATTCTCTGTATTTTTTAATGTTTTTATAATCCACTTTGGCCCCAAATGACAACCCTAGGTTAATGTAAATGACAGCTGATAAAAATTAGCTGATCTAATTTAGGATAAATTAGATGCCCCTTAAAATATTTTACCACTGCCAAAAAAATGATTTCAGCAAATACTGGTCATCATTATTTTTTAAATAACCACAATATTCTTAAAACACAAAACCAGCATCCAAAGCCAAGTCTAGCATTTGTAGAAATTATATCATGTTTTGCAAATTCATTTGCTCTCTATGCACACTTGATATTCTTGACTCGTTTACACATTTGAAATATATTGTATATTAAAATCAAACATTGTTAAAGTATTTTAAGCAGATATTATTAAAGACCAAAGAGGTAAAGTACAAATAATGTACTAGATCTATTAAAAAAATATTTATTTTCAATTCAGTTGTTGATGAATGTAGCAGTTTATTTTTATATTTGAACTATTGGATACTTAGTAAATATAAGTTATTCTAATGGCACCACTTTTAAGACAGAGTGTTGATTAGTAAACCATGGTCAGACAAGTTTGGAGGAGTTCTCTATCACTGCATATAAATATGTTATACTTCAAGAATATTCATTTTAAACTCTCATTTTTATAAGGACCTGATTTCATCACCAAGTTTATAAATGAAATCAGGATAAAGAACAATAAGAGAAACATTTGGCAAGCAATACTGAATTCTTAGCATTTGGCTGTATATTAGATATACAAGTTTCTCAGTGATGGAAGGTAGGAAATGAGAGATGAAGCTAGACTTCAATGGCCAATTTTGACTTCAATAATATAGAGCAATTACCAATGATGAACATATCATCTTGGGCAAAGATATTATTCTTGGAATCATAGTATCTATTAAAGAAGCCAGGAAATTTACAAAAAGATATACTAGAGAAAATTCAGTCTATTTAAAAAAAATACTCACTTAAACTGTATAATTTAAATTGAAATATATATACCATACATATTGAGAAAATGTAGATTTCCTTTTTCTACATTCCGTGTATTCAAGAAAAATGCATATACACAATTTTCCTCTGCACTTGCATTTGTATTAATCTTATACTAATTTAATGTGATAGATTTTAGTATTTTTCAAACTTTCTATTCTATTCTATTCTATTCTCTCTATTCTATTCTATTCTATTCTTTATTCTTTATTCTTTATTCTTTATTCTTTATTCTATTCCTCCAGAAGTCAGTTTTGGCTATTTGACTTTCTTGGGCAACACAATGTGAGTAGCAATTATCAGTGGGTTTTCAAGAAGTTAATCGCGGCACTGTTTATAATAGCAAAGACCTGGAACCAACCCAAATGCCCATCAATGATAGACTGGACAAAGAAAATGTGGCACATATACACCATGGAATCCTATGCAGCCATAAAAAACAATGAGTTCATGTCCTTTGTAGGGACATGAATGAATCTGGAAACTGTCATTCTTAGCAAACTGACATAAGAATAGAAAATCAAACACCACATACTCTCACTCATAAGCGAGTGCTGAACAATGAGAACACATGGACACAGGGAGGGAAGTATCACACACGGGGATCTGCTGGGGGAGGCTAGGGGAGGGACAACTTGGGGGAAGGGTAGGGAGGGATAATGTGGGGAGAAATGCCAGGTATAGGTGATGGGGGGATGGAGGCAGCAAACCACCTTGCCATGTATGTACATATGCAACAATTCTGCATGATCTGCACATGTACCCCAGAACCTAAAGTACATTTTTTTTAAAAAAAGAAGAAGCTTTATGAGCAATTGTGTTTCAACCTACTTTTTACTCTTTCTTCCAGGAGACTCTGATAGAGATAAATTCACCTGTCTTAATTGCAGAGAGAAAACACATGCAGCTAAGCTGGAGCTGAGCTGGACCTCAATGGATATGCAACAAACCAGTGACACCTAGGCATCATCCATTTTTCCCTTTTTCTATAGGTGTATTTATTGCAGTTTTTTTCCCCAAAGTTCTAAAGTGAGTGTTTGGGAGATATAATATGTCATTTAATTTAAAAATCTCTAGATCAAAAGAATTCATATTTTCAACCAATGTAGAGATCGTGAGAGCCTGGACTTTAAGCCTGGTGCTGCAATGGATGAAAGTTTTAATTTAACTCTATTTGGAAGAAAGTGAGAATATTTTATATGAAGAAAGTAAGTAAATATTTATGATAGCAGGAATAAATTGTGGAAGGATTATTGTTCAAATTATTTACTGCCATAACATTGCTTATGATAGATCATGAACTTGCTTTTATCATTGAAACGAGTACAAGTGACACATATCATCTCTGAACAGCTTAAATATCCATTAGTTAGTACCAACATTCTTTCTTTTACTTCTATCACAATAAAAGAGCTATCCCAGTTAGAGACTGCTCAGTCAGCTAAGGACCTAGAAAGAAGACACATGTAGCAGAACTACAGGGGGTAGCATGCGATTAGTATGTAACATCAGTGAAAAAGAAATATTTGTTGCTGTAAACCATTAAGATTCTGAGGTTATTTATTAGTTGCAACATATTTTAAGTGGAATGTAATTGTCAATGTAAGCAGTAACAAAAATACCCAGTGTTCTGAGAAGGAATTACCTTTTCCACCAGGAAGAAACTCAGCCTTAGGAAGAACATAGGTAAAAATATTAGGATGCCTTTGTCACGTCTCTTTCAAGTTTACTTTAGTCTCTCTCATCTTTGATGATCATCAGATCATGGTTATAAGGATAATTTTGGTGAGAAATATTCAGATAAGCATTATTCTCTATCATCTTCCCAGTCTTTTAAAATTATTATTTCATCTTTTTGAATCTGATTTGAACTGTGCCTACATACTCTCAAACTAACATTTTTACTGAGCAAAATTTGGCTAAATACCTGATTTATACATCTCATAAATTAGATGATTAGCATGAAATTTACAGAAACCTAAAAAATGAATTTCTAGATAATTAGCAGCTTTTTTTTAGTGGAAACCTAAAATATATGTGTGGTTTTTGCATAATGTTTGGTTTTGCTTGCCTAAAAATACAAACCATTAGTATACGAAAACAGTCATACTTCTTAGATTTATATTGTTGGGACATTTTCATCGACTAACACATATTAAGCTTCTAATGATCAATAATGTATACATGTGTTATTTATTCTAGTACATGATGGCAGAGTTTGTGATAAAATGTTTTTTTCATCAAAAGCTAGTGCTTTACTGTAGTACACTAAATGTATAGATTATTCCACAATAAAAAATTGGGAAAATATATTCTATAAATATTTTTTATTCATCTTATCAAAATATATTGTGAGAAGCTAATATGTGTAGGACACACAGACATTGGGAATTTGAAGAGGCATAGGATACATTTTGTACTTAAGAACTCCTTAGCACCTAATGGGTAAGATAAATAATTTTTAAGGGAAAAGAAGTTTCAGCCTAACATATAGAACAAATTTATTAATTGGTATTGTAGTCAAAATAGTAAGTGATCTCTAAATATTTTCAGAGAAAGTAAAGATTTTATTGAGGAGATGGGATCAAGCTTTATTTGAAGGTTGAGTAAGATACAGGCAAGTGTATTAAAGAGATAACAGCTACAATACAGTGTTATATAGAAAAGAATAACTTTGGATAAGTTGTTTGGATGAGACGTTAAAATATACATTTTGGAGTCATTACATAAAGCTATATTTTTAGATGCAAAGATCAAAGAAGTGTATAAAAAGTGAGTCCTGGAGACCTAATAAAAGACAAAGACCTATAAAGACTAAAAAGAAACTGAAAATATACAAGAGGAATGAGGAGAAAATAATGTCACAAAATGTAGATAATAAGGTAATACACAATTTCTAAGAGTGAGTCATCAAAAGTGTCAATACCTTCTAACATCTTATAGAAGAAAAGGGTAAAGAAAGATAAAGACCATTGAGTTATGAGGTACTTAGAAAAACTAACAGATAAAAAATGATGAGTAAGCTGTAGTCAGTGGTAGTGGTTCAAATAAGCTGAATATAAAGCTCATTAGATTTTAAGAATTGCTAAATGGTTAGACTGTCAATTATTCCCTATGGTGGCTGCTATCTGGTTACCATAAAAAAATAATTGCTAGAGAGTAGAGCTTAGCTACTTTAATAAATTTGATAACTTCAGGGTGCACATTTACATCTATGTATTTAAACTTGTTTTCTGTTTATTAAAATAATCTACAGATTTATTTTTAATCAAATAAGATTGTTAAAAATCAAACCTGTTGGGAGAAGCAGCAAAGGAGAAAGGACTTACAGAGTGCCTACATGAATTGGTTATGAGTAACATATAAACGGGGAACAATAAACTACAGCAAACTGTGGGAGGCCTCTGGGGAGGTAAACTTCTCCATGACCCATGTTCCAGTGCAGGGTGACCTAGGCTCTGTTACCATAAACATTGTGCTCAAAGATGTAAAACCCCTTCCTTGTACTATGATGTAGCCAGACTTGTAGGCTTCTTGTAAGTCTTGTGTTCCATCAGCTGAACATGGAAACTCCCAAACCGCCATTGTTATCAATCTTAGAATCACACACCAGTTCTGGCTGATTCACTCCCAGCTCACTGATTCACTCCACCATCACTCCAACCATACCCTATAGCTAAAGTGATTGTAACCAATAAATAGTGTGGATGATCAGCATTCGGGGCCTTCACTGTCTCCTCCAGTAATATGGTGAGGGAAGGTGTTCTCTTTCTGGGTCCACAGGGGGGCATAGTTTTAAGGGGTAGAACTTCCTAGCACCATGCCCCACTCCCATCTCTCTCCATCCTGGAGATTTAACAATTTATGTTTGAATTTCACGGGCGGGGGAAGAAACTAAGAGTCAATCACTCCAGCAGAAGCTCTAAGGAACTCCTTTCATTGGCCAGGGGTCTTAGAGAAGGTGGGGGTTCCTCCCAGGTTAAAAGTCCCCTTCTTCCACACCTCTTTGGACTCCACGTTTGGGTCCCCTTCCACAAACAGTCCCTTCATGGAAGCCATCTTTCTCTGTCCTGGATTTCCCCTCTGAAGTCCTCTTCCACACTCTCTCATGGAAGCCTGTCTTTCCCTCCTAAACTCCATCTCTCTATTTCCTTCCACT
>CAUYQU010089979.1:0-42931 GCA_963574635.1 Cheracebus regulus | reverse complement strand
TTACTAATGTATGCAACTTTAATTTTGTTTAACACTATCTGCCAAAATAAACTTTATTCCCTATAACTTAAAATGTGTATATATATATAATAGTTTATTATGTACAGTTAATTCTACTGTTTTGGCTGCAATAAAATCGATTTTGAAATAAATGAAATGTTGAAAATTTTGCTAGTTGGTTAGATGCTTATCCTTTAAATTCTACTTTTCTTAAGGGGAAAATGTCTTAGTCTGGAAATACATATTACTGCAGAAATGTAGCATCGTTTTTTAGGTAGGAGTATTATAGCTTTCATTTTAGTTTGACGTTTAGTGTCCCAGTGAATTGAATTTCAAATATGAATCATAATCTTGAAAATCTTTAGCATTAAAGTCTTGGACTATATCATTAACAACTGACTTATATATGCAGATGCTATTTGATACCAAGGGCTTTTTAAATGTCATGGGGGAAAAAAACGATTTGGTGAACTCCAGCTAAACAACCAAGACTTCACTGAAGATTTATTTCAATTCTAGAATTGTTCTTTTTTTTTTTTTTCAACCACTAACTTCATTACCTTAAGGCCTAGAACATTATTCTGCTTTATTTATATGGCTTTCTCACTTTTATTTTGTAGCATGGGTTGCATCAACTTTTTTACTACAGCATTTTACTAGATATTTGTCATTCAAGTTTTCATCTGCTTTATAATTGATACACCTTGAGGGTCACTTTTCTAATACTTTTACTATAATGTGGTACCACCTCAACCCTAATAAATAATATTTTTACCTAATGTCAAATCTTTTTCCAGCTAACTAAAAATAAAACTTATGTACAAAAGGATTGCTTGTAAATATGCATGTAAATAGTTCTGTTAATAACCCACTGTTTTGGTACATCTGTGTCTGCTAATACAGTTAGCTTTCTCACTTTTCTGCTTGTTTGTTCAGTCTGAATTAAAATTAGACTTTGAAAATAAACCTTAAATAGTTCTGTTTCATGTAAATTTTTGCAGTGGCATCTGATATTTTAAATAATTTGCTGTTGAACTTGTGTATATGACATAATGAATTTACTTAATGGTTTGAAATCAAAGAAATCATATTAGAAGATATTTTATTCATTCACTAAAGAATTCAGTAACAAGTCTACTGAAAAACAAACATAAAACATTAAAATTCCTTCTATAAAGGGGAAGTTTGTACATAATTGGAGTTTTTGGACATTGTAGTAAGAATTCTTTTTTCAAAATGGCTCCTGTAACATGGCAGCCATTAAAATAATCTGCAGTTCTAAAGATAGCACTGACTACAAATATTGGAGGGAGAGGAGGAGGTGTTGAGAAGTGGCAATACGGTAGACCAGAGACAAGGAATGCTAACGGTATATACTTGAAACTTTTAGAAGCTGCTTTATGAATAATTATCCAGTATTTACCTACTAGCTCATTGTCACCAACTACTGCTCTACTCACAGTAGCTACCAACAAGATCAGTATCTATTCCCAGTATTAGTGATTCTTGATTAAAAAAAAAAAAAAAAAACAAACCCAGAGTGTTAAAACAATCATTTTAATTATGCTCATGGACTCTATGGTTCAGGAACTTGGAGAGGGCACAATGGAGATGGCTTTTCTCTAGTCTGTGATGTCTGAGGCCTAGTCAAGGAAAACAGGGCTGGGGGTAATTTGAACATCTGGGAGCTATAATCATCTGGAATCATGGTACTGAGATGACTTAAAGCCAAGACTAGATTGAAATGGTTCACCAGAACCATCTATACTTCACTTGTCCATGTAGCTTGGATTTCTCTCAGCATGTTGGCTGAATTCTGAGGGACCATTTCAAAAGACTCAGAAGCTGCATTTGGAAGTCACATAGCATTGACTTCCATTATATTTTCTTGGTTCTAAGGGAGTCACTAAAACCATATTCAGATAGGAGGCCATCAACGAGCATGTGTAGCCATATTTTAAAACTGATGGCTTAAGCCTGGTGATCTTTGGTTGACCAGACTTTGCAAAATTGACCACACCAGTACATAATGAAAGGAAGAGTTGCCCCTTTCCACAATTTTTGGCCTTTAGGATTGCCATGCCTTCAACAGAAACATGTCAGCAAGTCTTGAGAAAAGATCATTCTCCAATGAGCAAAGACACAGGTGCTAGTAAATATCATAGTCTTGTGTTCTGGCAACAAAACGCAAATATTGGTCTTAACCTAGAAGTTGTGTCATCAACTCTGACCCTCTGTCTTTATAGACATAGACTACCAGGCATAGCCTACCAGGAACACACCTGTACACACATGTTGAGCTTACTGTTGCAGTGAAGGAGAACACACACCTTGGAGTTATGGGGTACATCAATAAGAGTGTGTTAGAACCTATGATAGGATTTGGGCTTTGGTTGGGTAATTTGGGGGATGGTCTAAGAAACTGGAGGTTCACTCTAGGCTGGGTCTTGTCAGAAAGCAAGCTTAATTCTATAATTAGGTACTTCATTAAATCTTTAAGGAGGACAGATGAATATGGATTAAGTTGTACTTAAGGAAGAAAAATCAGTCACATGTAACGAGAGGAGGGTATTTGGCATGAAAGTAAACTCTAAGACTCAAGGTGGCTCAAACTGAGAAAAAAGCAGCTCAACCACTGTCAGTTTAGGGGGACAGGCAGATAAAGAAAAGTTAACAGGAAACTGTTAGGTCCTGCAGCAGCTATAAAATACCATCATGACTCCCTCTTTGTGTGACCACTGCTTTGTTACCTGTGACACCCTTAGACCTACTTTGCTATACTCATCTATTAATGAGGATATCCACTTGCTAAACTGCCCTTATCTAATGCAGCACCAATCCCTAGTTAATTCTCACTTCTAAGCTTGCTGCAGAAATAGTGTCCAACCCAGAACTGGTCTCCCTTCCCTTAGAGCTTGCTCAGAACCGTACAGTGGGAATTCAAACCTTACCAAAGATGGCACATCTTGCTCTCTTGTGGAATGCACCATCTTCGCTGTTTCTGTTTCCCTTGCTTGCAAATCAATAAACAGTTTTGTCAGAAGAAAGGCTTGAGCCTAGCGGTCTTTGGCTGATTAGACTTCAGCAGATGTAAATAATTTAAGCTCATGTATGCTGCTGCTCTATTGTGTTAGCCTGGCAAAACACCAACCCTGAATGAACCCAATACTGCTTCTGCATTCTTGTAGCTGGAGGTCATGTTTCTGGTTTTTATCACAGTAAATTCATGCTTAGCACATTCAGTTAGGCTGTCAGTACTGACAACAATCAGTGTGTTTCTCTTCTATCCTTCTGGAACTATTTCAAATCTTCACTCTAAAGGCCCTTTCACCCCCTGATTACTTCACAGGGAAAAAACAAGAAACATGATACCCATGTACACAAATGTATTTGCATTTACTTCATCCCTCCTCTTGCTGTACAGGAAAAACCCCTTCTCTTATTAAAGGCCAGTTACTCAACATGTGCTGGAATCCTATCTCCTCTCATTCTCTCATGGAGTCTATTGTTACTTGGTCTGTATTTTTCCTCTCTACTTTTGCTCTTTGCATGGACTGTTGAACATGCCATTCTCATCAGAAGAAATCTGCTTCTCATATTTCTCTCCAATCAAAGTCCTATCTCCGCTTTATAGTCAGACTTCTCAAGTGTCTTCCCATGTTTTCCATGTCCTTACCTCCTATTTGCACTTAAAACTCACTATGGCTCCTGCCCCCACTATATACAGTGGCCTTCACTAGTCACCAATGACCTCTATATCCCTAAGTCCTGGAGAGACTTCATTCTTAGCTTTTCCTCTGGCAATATGTGACATTGTTAAGTGACACTAAAATTGAAAACCTCTAGGCATCTAGGATACAGTTAACTTACTTTCATTCTTTATGCTGTTCTTCCTCACTGCTTTTGTGGGCTTCTTTTCCTTTACCCAATCTGTACATAATAGTGTTCTTCAAAGTTCAGTCCTAAGCATTGTTTTCTAGCGTCACAATATTCTTGGACTATTTCATCCTCTCCTGTAGCTTCAGTTAGTAGCTATCAGCCAGTGACCTCCAGATTTGTTTCTGTCTCCTGATTGCAGACCTTTACTGATTTACCATTTCCACCAGGTGGACTAATAAAATTCATGCTGTCACTAAATTTGCTCTTCCTCTTATCCCCCTCTCATTAGTAGCACTGCCACCAATCCACTTGTCCCAACCAGAAACCCTGGCATTGCTCATGATTTAACCCTCCCTTACCCCCAGGTTCAGTCATCACCAAGTATAAAGTCAATTTCTTAAATATTTTTTGGAGCTGTGTTTGTCATCTTCACTGCCCAGGTGCTGCATCTGAGCGGCTATGATCTCTACTGTTGCTTTTTCAAAAGCCTTCTAGTGAGTTATCCGTATCAACTCTTGCATCCTACAATCCTTTCTCCACTTAGCAGTTCCAAGATTCTAATGTAAAACTCTGTAGTAGACAGGATTTCTATATAGGAGGTTTTTAGACATTGGAAGGTAAAAGGTAGGGGTGAGATAGGACCTAAGTTAACATTGTATAATACAAACTGATGTTACAGGTCAATGAAAATGTGATCGTCTTAGGATGCCTTTAATTATGCTTAATGTAAGATTGATATTAATTTACATATCAACCTTTTTTAAATGAAGATAAATTAGGGGGTTAGATTGCTCCCCATCCCATGGTGCTGCCATGTTTGCTTAAACACCATGTTTGTGTGTGTGTGTGTGTGTGTGTGTGTGTGTGTGTGTGTGTTTGGATTTTTGGTTGCTTGTTTGTTTTGAGACGGAGACTTATTCTGTCACCCAGGCTGGAGTGCAGTGACATGATCTTGGCTCACTGCAACCTCCACCTCCCAGGTTCAAGCAATTCTCCTGCCTCAGTCTCCTGAGTCACTGGGATTACAGGTGCCTGCTACCATGCCTGGCTAATTTTTGTATTTTTTGGTAGAGATGGGGTTTCACCATGTTGGCCAGGCTGGTCTCAAACCACTGACCTCGGGTGATCTGCCCACTTCGGCCTCCCAAAGTGCTGGGATTACAGGTGTGAGCCACCATGCCTGGCCTACTTAAACACCTTGTAATAAACAGTTATACCTCAATAAAGCTGTTAAAAAAAAAAGCAACACTTGGCCAAAAATAGAGACCTCTTTTTTTCCTAATTTGGTGTCCGAGAATATAAATCTTGAGTCTACAATAATGTTCTGTACTCTGCCTGCCCACCTCTGTACCCCACTCCAGGATTCCTTTCCCTTCAGGCTTCTTTCCTCCCTGACCATGCTTAAACCACGCCTACTTTCTTTCAGTCCTTTTAAAGGGAAAGCTCTTTCCCTTGGGCCTCACAACCTTAACACAGGGACTGTAACCTCTACTTGAAATACTTTTCCCCCTACTTTACCTGGCTAACACGGACTTAAACTTCAAATTTCAGTGAAAATATTTTCTCAGCCTAGGTTAAATCTGCTCATTACAGATACACCATGGAAATACTGCGAGTTCCATTCCAGACCACCACAACAAAGCAAATATTGCAATAAAGTAAGTTGGGAATTCTTTGGTTTCCCAGTATATATAAAAGTTATGTTTATACTATATAGTAGCTTATTAAGTGTGCAGTATTTTAAATATTTTAAAAATGTACTTAATTTAAAAGTTCTTTATTGCTAGAAAATACAAATGATCATATGAGTCTTCAGTGAATCATAATCGTTTTGCTGGTGAAGGGTCTTGCTTCAGTGTTGATGGCTGTTGACTGATTCGGGTGGTGGTTGCTGAAGGCTGAGATAGCTGTGGCAATTTCTTCAAATACATCAACAATGAAGTTTGTCTCTTCCTTTCAATAAAGATGTATTTAGCGTGTAATGCTGTGCAATAGCATTTTATGCACAGTAGAACTTCTTTAAAAATTTGAGTCAATCATCTTATATCCTGCTGTTGTTTTATCAACAAAGTTTACATAATGTTCAAAATCTTTTGTTGTCTTTTCAACAATATTCAGCATTTTCACTAGGAGTGGTTTCCATTTCAAGAAATCACTTTCTTTACTAATTCATAAGAAGCAACTCATCCATTCAAGGTTCATCAGGAGATGGCAGCAAATTCAGTCACATCTTCAGGCTCCACTTCTCATTCTAGTTCTCTTGCTGTTTCCACTACATCTGCAGTCACTTCCTTCACTAAAGACCTGAACCCCTCAAACTCAACCATGAGGATTATAATCAACTTCTTCCAAACTCCTCTTAATGTTGATATTTTGACCTCCTCCCATGAAGCACAAATGTTTTTAATGACATCTAGAATGGTGAATCTTTTCCTGGTTTTCAATTGACTTTGCCCAGACCCATTAGAAAAACCACTTTCTATGGCAGCTATAGCCTCGTGAAATGCATTTCTTAAATAATAAGACTTGAAAATCAAAATTACTTATTGACCCATGGGCTGCAGAATGGATGCTGTGTTAACAGGCATGAAAACTAATCTTGTACATCTTCATCAGCGCTCTTAGGTGACCAGGTGCATTGTCAACAAATAATAATATTTTAAATCTATTTTTCTGAATGTAGTTCTCAACAATGGGCTTAAAATATTCAGTAAATCATACTGTAAACAGATGTGCTGTCATCCAAGTTCTGTTGTTTCTAGAACACAGGCAGAGTAGATTTAACATAATTCTTAAGGATCCTAGGATTTTGAAATGGGAAATGAGCATTGGTTTCAACTTCAAGTCACCAGCTACATTAGACCTTCACAAGACAATCAGCCTGTCCTTTGAAGCTTTGAAACCAGGCATTGATTTCTCTCTAGCTATGAAAGTCCTGGATGACATCTTCCACTAGAAGGCTGTTGCATCTGCATTAAAATTCTGCTGTTTAGTTTGGCCACATTCATCAGTGCTCTTTGTTAGATCTTCTGGATAACTTGCAGCTTCTACATCAGCACCTGCTGCTTCACCTTGCCCTTTTTTGTTACAGAGATGGCTTCTTTTCTTAAACTTCATGAACCAACCACTGATAGCTTCAAACTTTTCTTCAACTCCCTCACCTTTCTCAGCCTTCATAGAATTGAAGAAAGTTAGGGTCTTGTTCTGGATTAGGCTTTGGTTTAAGGGAATGTTGTGGCTGGTTTGATCTTCTATTTAGACCGTTCAGACTTTCTCCATATCAGCAATAAAGCTGTTTGTGTTTTTCTTATTATTCATATGTTCACTGGAGGAGTACTTTTAATTTCCTTCAGTAATTTTTTTCTTTTTATTCACAACTTGGCTGTTTGACACAAGAGACTTAGCTTTCAGCCTGTCTTGGCTTTCAACATGCCTTCCTTATAGGCTTATTCGTTTCTAGCTTTTCATTTAAAGTGAGAGACATACAACTCTTTTACTTGGACACTTAGAGGCCACTGTACAGGTATTAATTGGCCTAATTTCAATATTGTTGTGTCTCAAGGAATAGGGAGGCTCCAGGAGAGGGAGAGAGATGAGAGTGGCCAGTGAATAGAGTAGCCAGACACACGCAGTATGTATTATCAACTTGTTACCAGTGGAAGAGATCTGAGTTACCGCAAGTTACCAGCAGCCTATCCTTATGGGTCCATAGCAACTTCAGTCCTGCTCTCCTCAGAAGAAAGAATTTGACTGAGGGGCATAAAGCAGAAAAAGAGACCAAGGCAAGTTCCAGAGCTGGAGTTGAAAGTTTATTTTTTAAAAAACCTTAGAACAGGAAAGGAAGGTGTGCATAGAAGAGACCCAAGTAGGCATGTGAAGGTTAAAAGAGAGAAGGTCAAGTGCCCCATTTAACCATGATCCTAGGACTTTTATAAGCTTGCCTCGTTCCCATGATTATTCTGTTAGGGTGGGCTCTCACATGCTCAGAGCCTTCCTTACCCTTGGGAAGGCTCACACAAAGTGAGCACACTTTGGAAGTGAGCACACAAAGTGTGTTTATGAGGTTATACACATGCCCATCTGATGCTTTCTTCCTTTTTCCAGTGGAGTGTACCAGAAAGGTCATACTTTATCATTGTTTTCTCTTAACACACATGCCCAGGTAGTTGCTTCTCTCTAGGGCCTGTATTCAGTTAACATTTTGATGTTAACAGGTGTGGACCATCAGGAAATGGCCTCTCCCTGGCGTTGCCAAATTATCATTTTTAGAGAGGCAATGCGATAATTGCCGAACCATCACCCAACATTTTTAGTGGGTGGGTTGAGAGGGGAGAGCCCTCTCCTGCCCTGCTCATGCCTAACTACCTGTAACAGATTCAGTTTGCCATTTTATATCATATGGGCATGATCTGTGGTGCCCCAAAACAATACAATAGTAACATCAAAGATCAGTGATCATACAGATCACCCTAACAGACACAAAAATAATGAAAAAGTTTGAAATACTGTGGGAATTACTGAAATGTGTCACAGAGACACAAAGTGAGCACATTATGTTGGGAAAAAATGGCACCCATACACTTGCTCCATCTAGGTTGCCTCAGACCTTCCATTTGTAGCAAACTCAGTATCTGCAAAGCACAATAAAATGCACAATAAAACAAGGTATGACTGTGCCCTCACAAACCTCTGTATTTTATCTTAGAAACACTCACCACAACTGTAATAAATGATTGTTTATTCTTTCTTTCCAGTTAATCTCTAGCTTTCATCCTCACTCCCCCAAAGAACTGGGCCACCTTCCCTGCTTTATCCCCACTATGCCTAAGCACATGGCATTATATAAACACTTGTTTAGTGTCAATAAATACAGCAGACATGTGTATTTCCCATCTTATGGAGAAAAAAGGTGCAGATACACAAACGGCCTATTTTCTGATACCAAATTAGGAAAAGAAGAGTTCTCCATCTTTGGCCAAGTTTTTTTTTTTTTGAACAGCTTTACCGAAGTATAATAGTTTTTTAGCTTATTTAAATATAAGTACCACTCCACTAAAATGCGCTCCGTGGTTAGTTGCCGGCTGGAAAGTGTAAAAGGCTGATCCTCAGGAGCCTTTATTATTAATACTACCAGGTCAAACCGCTTTTGCGTGGAACACCGGAAGTAAAAATCAAAAAGGAGCTGGCCGGATTCCGGACAAGGAACCACCCCACCCCTCCCTACACCTCTTCCTGCTCCGCCCTTCGCAGGGAGAGCAGCTAAGGCAGCCCCCGGAGTGGAGGGCGGGATTTCCGGTCTTCCTTGTAGCGAAGCGGTTACGCGGATCCCGGAGGGAGCCGGGAGTTTTGAACCGCTCCTCTTTTGTTTTCGCGTTGTCTTTAGTGGTTACAGTTGACTCTGTCTGTGTTTTCTGCTGCCTGGAGGGCGTCTTGGCCAGAACACTCTCCCTGCGACCTTATTCTTCTAGGGTTGTGATTTTTTTCTTTCATCAAAAAATATCACTTGTTGGTAACTTGTCAAACTCAAGAAATCCCTGGAGAAGCAGTCGTGGGCAGGCCCCGACGCTGCTGCTTCCACAGCATTTTGGCGGATAAAAGCCAGGGACCGTTGCTTGGCATCATTTCCACAACTTTTCGGCTCCGAACTGCTGTGAGTGCAAGACGTTTGGTGGTTGTTTTGATAAGGCTCTTTCTGTAACTAAAGACTATAGCATTTTGAAAAAAATGAGGTTCTCATTCATGTCAAGAACGGACTTGTGGCTTTGAGTGTTAAACATACCCTGACCTAATGTGCTGAGTGGTGGGAACGCAAGAGGGAATGAGACAGTAGAGATGAGAATGGCAATGTGGGTCGGAGCCGGGTTGTTTCCCTATGGTGTGCCAAGAACCTTAGACATTGCGCTGTTTCTTGTGTATGCTTGATTATTTAAACTTAGAAAACTACCTCAGTAAAGCTATTTAAAAAAAAAAACTTGGCCAGAGATAGACTTTTTCCCCTCAAATTGGAATCAGGAAATGTTTTCCACCTATGTATCAGCACCTGTTTTTTCCCCTGAAATACCAAGTAGACGTATACGATATATACCTGTGTGTGTGTATATATATCTGTAATATATTGCCATTTGATAAGTACATAAACAAGTGATGTAAAGCAGTTGGTATGGTCTGACTTGTGGAAAGTTACCTATAACATCAATACTAGAGATGGATTGGAGAGAAGAAATTCCAGACAGTTGCAGGCGTTGAGGGGAGAGTCGATGGCCTGAAATAGAAAAGGAGGTAAAGAGAGCCAGGTTCCAGAGAGACTTAGAAAATCAGCAGGACTTGGTACAGGGGCATGGAGGAAAACATAGTGGAAAGTCAAATTTTAGAATATTGGCTACTAACAATGAGATGCCATTAATTCAAATTGCAAATTCAAGAAGAGCAATATACTTTTTTTAAAATTTACTTATTTTTCATCATTCAAATATTAATTGTGCCCTTACTATTTGCCTAATATATTTTGAATGCCAGAGATACTGTTGCATATAAGACAAAGTACCTGCTTTGGTTGAGTTTATAGTCTAGTGGGAGAAAACAAAAAGCAAGTAAATAAATAATCAATTTTGATGATAGATTCTATGAAGAAAAAAATTGAAGAGAGATGACAAATGATCGGGAGATGTTTGGGAGCAACTTTAACTTAGTTGGTTGTTAGGCCCTTGCAGGGGTTACATTTGTGCTGAGACCTTGTGATGAGCCAAGGAAAAGACAAGACAGGCTGAAAGAACAGTGCAAAGATTCTAAGATGGAAAAGAGCTTATTTAAAGAACATTAAAAATGCCAGTGTATCTAAAGTGCCCTGAAGAAGTAGGAGAGAGGTGAGAGATGACATTTGGAGAGGTAGATAGGACCAGACTGTGTGGCCTTTGTAGGCTGTAGTTCAGGATTTTGGATTTTATTCTAAGTGGAAATGGAAGGTATTGGTGGGGTTTAAGCCATGAAGTGATAGATGTGATTTTTATTTTAAAAGATCCCTCTGGCTACTACTGTATACAGACTGGATTTGAGGGAAGAGATGAGAGTGAAAGCAAAATTAGGGGATATTACAGAAGTCTGCTATTGGTAGGAGTGATTAAATTCCATTTTAGTTGAGTTTGGTTTATCTACGGGACAGGGACATAGAGCGGTCTAGCAGGCAGCCACTTGAAAGCTCTGTGAGAGGTCAGGTAGATTTAGAAATTCTCTAGAGAAAATAATTAAAAGTTGTGTGAATCTCCTCAGGAGAGACCATGTGATTAAGTATTTACTTATATCTTGACATATCCACAGAAGATTCCAGATGCTATCACCTACAGCTGATTACATAAATTGAAAGAGTAGTAAGGTTAAAAAAAGACAAGGTGGGGCATAAACGTGATGTGAGTGTTTATGTTATGAAGAGATGAAACGAGGACTAAAGTCAGGTCTTGAAGAATTCTTGATTTAAGGGAATGGTGAAGAAGAATGATTAAACTAAAGAAAGATAGAAGTGAAGAAGAAAACTGTGGCAGCCCAATGTGGGAGGGAGTGGGGGAAGCAGGGGAAAAGAGTTTGGTGCAAGGGAATGTCGACAATGCTGTTACACATTGATGAGGTTTAGTAGTATGAAAACTGAAGTCATTGGGTGTAAGAAGACATTGGTGACCATTGTAAAACAATGTCAGTAGAGGTAGTGGTGAAAGCTTGATTGCAGTGGACTGAAGATTGATAGGAGAGAAGGTTGGAAGTGAGTGAATACTGCACTTGAGCTGTTTATTGGTAGGAAATAGGGATAAAGTAGTGGAAGTGTTATCTATAGAAAGTTATTTTTTTCTGGCAGGTAAAATTCAATCATCTGAGTAATAGAAGGGGATAATGTAGAAAGGGATGGGGTTAGTGTTAGAAAGGATTAAAAACATTTCGTAAGATGGATTGAGTGCCTGCAAGGCAGCATCCACAGTGCTAGTCCCTATCGTATTTGTTTTCTCATTTAATCCACACAACAATCCTGTTACTACTCCCATTTTACAAATGAGGGACAACCTGAGGCTTATAGCTAGCGAGTGAATGGTAAGGTGTGAATGAAACCCAACTCTTTAATTCCCCTTCTGTCACTGCTATATGGAGAGCATAGGTGAAGAAAGAGTATTTTAGAGGTAGAAAAGTGGTAATCGAATGCAGTGAAATGAGGATGAATCCAAGACAATAGGAGATTAAGTTGCTCAGTAGTAATAAAGAGCTACTTCCTTAATGCCAGGGTGGGGACAGGATTTGCAGGTATTTAGATTTCTTTTTCAGGGTTCTTTTTCCGTAGGCCTTATAGTTACCTTTTGCCTGCCTTTTGAATTTGTATTGCAAACAATTTGCTGCATTCTTACTGCAAAGGTGTAATTTGCTTATTTGAAATTTGAAATGAGATAATGAGCATATAATTTATAGAAATTAAATTTCTTCTTGGTTATGTTCCTGCATTGGAGTAAACTTCTAGAAATTATAAGCTTCTAAATAATGAACATATAATTTACAGGAATTAAATGTCAGTAGAAATGAAGCTATTAAAATTATAAAGACAGTTATAACTTTGGGGGCTGTTTTCTCTTCTTGGTTATGTTCTTCCATTGGAGTAAACTTCTAGGGGTTAATTAAGGCATTTTGTTAAGAATGTTCATTTCAGATCTTTTAAATATAGCTAGTAAGATCACTTTTCTTCCAACAAAAGTAAATGCAATGGCAATGTCCTCTTCTTAGAAAATGCACCCATTTATTTTGATAAAACTTTTGTACATTAAGAGAACTATTTGTGCTATTGTGTTTCCTATTTCATTCAGTCTTAGAAAAACATCTTAACCTGTCATAGTAATGGCAGCCGAACTACGAATGGTACTTTATGAAGATGATTCAGTACAAGTACAATATGTTGATGGTTCCAAATTGCAACTTTCTCCCTGTGGCTCTGAATTTTTATTGGAAAAGTCACCTCCTGTTTCAGCACATCCTTTAGAACAACCAGAAAGAATTCGTCAAAGGACACATTTTGTCATTAGCACTTACAGAGTAAGTAAAGATATCACAAAAATGACTTTTTTCTTTTTTAGATGCAGGTTCTTGCTCTGTCACCCAGGCTGGAGTGCAGTGGCACTATCATAGCTCACTGTGGCCTCGAACACCTAGGCTCAAGTGATTTTCCTGCCTCAACTTCCTTTTACAAGGGAGTTACTCTAGGACTACAGGCGTGCACTACCACACTTGGCTAACTTTTTAATTTTTTGTAGAGCACTGTCTAGCTATGTTGCACAGACTGGTCTCACACTCCTGGCCTCAAGTAATTCTCCCTCCCAACATGCCAGGATTACAAGTGTGAACCACTGTACCTGGCCAAAACTACTCTTGAATACCAAAATATTGTTGACGTGGCTAGAATATGAAAATAAGTATTATGGATTATACTTTACCATCATTTTTAATTGATTTTCAAATCATTTTACATTAAGGTTACATTTTATATTTTTTTCCATAGGACCAACTACAGCGAGCCCTAGATTTTCGAAACTCTTCAGCTACTTGCCCTTTTTTATCTGAAGCTATCATACCTTCTGAAAGAAAAAAGGTGATTTTTTTTAACTTCATTTTTATTGGTATTATTTGAGGACAAGTAACTAGAAAGAGGTAATTTAATGTTTGGACTTTTTTTTTTCTTTTTCAGGACACATAGAAGTTACATAGTTTATCCCCTTGCCATTTTCTCTGTAGCCAAGGATTATAATCAAAATTTTTTAGATTAGTGACTTTTTCATTCTCAGAGGTCTCAAAATTAAGAAACTACGTGACCATTTTCAGTAACATGTGTGGTATTTATTAATGTATAGTAAAGATGTGTACTATGGGTATGATCTTTTATTTTCTTATATAGTATTTTATTTGGACTTTTAGGAATAATAATAACAACTGTCATTTACTGAGGGTTTACTATGTCCAACAACTATGAACAATATTGGAAATATTTAATAACACCATACTGATCAAAATGAATGTCCGATCAAAACAGGTATATTAGATAGATGGCAGCCTCTTTTTATAGGCAAGGAAATTATGCCTCAGAGAGTTTACCAAATTTGTCTATGGTGATTTTCTAAGTGGCAAAGTCAGGATTTGAACCTAGTCTGTCTGACTCTGTAAACTCTGTTTCTCAACTACTTTCTGCTGCTACCTTTCTATGCTGTCAACATGCTTGCCTGCTGGCTGAGTAATTTTATATTGTGGCAAAGGAGCCATAAAAAATTTAAGTCGTAGTTAGTCTAGAAGGGTAATTTTCCACCGTGTCTTTTGAGTCACTTTATTCACTGAAACTGCCTAGCTTGTTGCTGATGCTGCAGCAGGATTATTACATAGTCTAATTCTAAAAGAGGACTTTAACTGATGACCATCCTTACAAAGCATTCAGCTTTGCTGTCGATAAATATAGCCCTCAATTTTAGTATCCTAATGTTGTACACATAGGTAGCATGATAAATTTAGGAAGCTTTCTTGACAATAGTTGGTGTAAATATAAGGTTTTACATAAATGGAATCGAAATGCTAAATGCTTGGCAAAATTAATTTAGTAAAAAACTCTCATGCAGTATATACTGTTTATAACTTATAAGAAAAGACACAACCAACACTGTTACTTGTTATGAGTCTGTTATTAGGATCAGTTTTTCTTTGAGCAATTAAACTTTTAAAAATGTTCCTCTTTAAGCCTCCTGGAATTTATTTTAGTATATGGTGTGCCAGGTACTACCCAGGATGGGTTCTTTATACATGTCCATGTGATAACCCTCCAAGACAGAATTTCCCAAATGTTGTTCAATAATTCTAGTACCAATTATTAAATAATTTTCTCTTTTCCCCCTTGCTCTGAAAAACTTACGTTATCACATATAACATTTTAAGATATGATTGAGTTTGTTTTTGAATTTTCTGAGTTGTTCTGTCAATAATTTTTATGCTAGTCTCATACCATTTAAGCTATGATTGCTTTTATTTTTTATTTAATACTTAAAAACAATTTTTTAGCTATGATTGCTTTTAATATAGTATATCATAGTGCTGGTCTTCCCTTATTTCTAGTCCTTTTCAAGAGTAAACTTTTGCGGTTTGGGGGGAGGGGTGCAAATTTGTTTATCTTTGATTCATTGTTTATTTAAAACCAAAATATATTTAACACTAATTATAATCATTTCTCTCATTTTGTGTATGTGTTTTTTACATATTTTTTTAAGGGAGATTATCTTAACAAATATTCTCTGGAAAATCATATATAGGTTGAGATCTGTCCCTCCATTTTTTCATTCTCTTTAGGTAGTAAAACACAAATATTTAAGAGCTTTCTTACACAATACTTGAATATCAAATGTACGGAAAAATTGGACTGTTAACAGAAAATACTCACCATCTTTCTCCCCCTTATTTCAGCATATCTTTATTGACATCACAGAAGTGAGATGGCCCAGTCTTGATACAGATGGTAGCATGATATGTACAGAGAGTGGCATCGTGAAGATAACATCTTTAGATGGTCATGCTTACCTCTGCCTGCCCAGATCTCAGCATGAATTTACAGTATATTTTTTGTGTAAAGTTAGCCAGAAGCCAGACTCATCTGCAGTGTTGTCAGAAACAAATAATAAAATCCCAAAAGATAAACTAGTTGAAAAAGCTGAAAAAATCTGTACACATGGAAATTTATCAGGACAGAGACTGAAGAACAAAGAAAATGAGCTTCATTGCCAGATCATGAAATCCAAAGAAACTTTAAAGAAAATGAGCTGTGTAAATGGAACTGAAGGGAGGAAAGAGCCGCCTTCACCTGGTACAAAGCACACATGTGTATACACATGGGTAAAGCAGTGCTGGTCTGTGGCTGCCTGTCCAGAGGAATGGAAATATCCTTTGTCTTTAGCACTTCATTTTCATAATAAAATCAGCAATATGTCTAAAATTGATGCACACATCACTCAGAGTAGATTTTTAGCTTCTGATATTTCAGAAGAAAGAGGAAAAGTCATTTCTGTTCTTCCTAGGGCCCTGTCACTCAACTGTCCAGTCCCACACCTGCACAGGTAATGCAAGAATAGCTATTGGTCATGAAGCTTTTATCAGAGCCAGTCTTTACCTGGATAATTTTCTTTTTATCTGATGCCATTCATAAGGAAAGTTTATTTAGCTCATCCAAAATTTTGCTTTTAACTGATGGTAAATAATTTCCCTAGCAAATGTGTTCCTCATGTTCCTTACTCTGTATCCTTGCATTGAATGTTTATAGAAGGCTGACTCTACACTAGATTAAGTCCGGTGACTGCAGAAATGACTAAGACACAGTCCCTGCTTTATAGCAACTTAGAGTCTAGTGAAGGTCACTGTACCTAAAAAGATTGTTAAAGTATGCTAAATGATGGGACGGGTGTCTGCACAGGGCTCTGTGGGCACAGGAGAGCACCTGCTGCTGCTCACTGGAGCCTGTGACCTTGCTTGCTGGAGTGTGGATCTGACACAGTTCTTTTGTCCATACCTAGCTTCAGAGGCTACCCCTGTCTTTGGTTCACTGACTATAAATATGTCTGTTCTCAAAAGGGTACACATGGAGAGGCTTCTGGATGGCTAGGTATAAAGCTTTTACCTCCACTAAGGATTATAGATTTGTAACATGAACTTCGAGTAAATAGTGCAGTAATAATAACTAGCACAAAACAGGTGCCAGAAACTGTTGGACTTTACCTGTTTGATTCTCAAAGTAACCCCATGAAGTTAAAAAGATATCATCCCTATATTGTAGAGGAACTTGAGACACAGAAATGTTAAATAACTTGAGCAAAGGCACACAGCTAGTACTTGTAAAATTGAGATTTGATCCCAGGCAATCTCTGAGTATGCATTTGTTATTTAAAACAAAAATATGGGAATGACTATTAGCTTGTCATGATTATCTGGTTAAAATGAGAAAATTGAGTATTATGAGTACGCATCAAAAGGGATTTATGCTTCAAAGTTAATGATTTTTCAATAACCACTATGTTTAGGTTGAAATCCATTATCCTTAACATAGCTTACGAGGTCTTTTGTGATCTAGTCCCTTCCTATATCTGTAAGCTCTCTTTGACCACTTCACCTACTTTTTACTCTGCAGGAGCACTCTCTCTCTCTCTCTCAACTAGCTAACTCGTGCTCATTTCCAGGTTTCAGCTTAAACCTAACTTCTTTAGGGTGGTTTTCCTGACTACCCTAAACAAGTTAAGTCCTATACAATTCCATAGCATACAGTACTTCCCTTTTCTTTACACTCAGTGTTTACTATTTAATGTCTCTGCTGTAGGAATCTTCATTGAGGGCAGGGACCATATCTACTTTCTTTGATTATTATATCCACAGTGTGTATAGCACAGTGCTTGGCCCACCATAGTTACGTTAGTATTTTTTTGTTTTAATCCAGACTAAAGTTTAAATGTTAGTAAAACTGTTAATTTATGTTACTGTGCTGAGATTCAATAATGAGTATTGAAAATACTGAAAAAATTACATAGAAAAAAAAAGACTTGCTTTTATGTTTCATTAATATACCTTCATATTAATTTTTATTATTTGATCTAGTGAGTTAAACAAGAAATTAATCTTGTTACAGTAGCACTATTTTGTTAATTTCTAAATGCAATTATATTGAGCAACCAGCAAAAATAGCTTGTATTTTATCCTTCACAGGTGGAATTTTTGTGATTCACTTTTACAGAAACAATCTGATGAATATTCCTATCCTGAACTAGTGAAAATGGTTTGGTACAAAGGTGTTACATATAGGTAAGGCACCTGTGTTGGCTCCTGTGTTGGAGTTAAGAGCTGTTTATTGATGTCACAGAGAAGATGGGACTAGCTGTAGACAGACTCTCAGAAGAGGACACAGTTCTGCTGGACCAACTGTGCTCCTGTGTTTGGTCCTGAATTTTACAGGTCTCAAAACTAATGTTATTAGTGCACACGGGGGTCTTGTGACTCACATTAACCATTTTTATATGTGGTACTTCCAAAGCCAGTGAGGGATCAGTTTTGCTAGTGAATGTAATATTTATATCAGTTATTTAGGTCACCCCTTCCAGGCATTGGAGGATCAAGTTGTTTGAATTAGTCAAAACAGGATTGCTTGAGCATGGTGTTGAACTTCTCTTCCCATCCCAAGGGGTGTAGTTTCAAAGGCAGTAGTTTCCCAGGCTCCACGCCTCCAGCCGGGAACCAGAGGGGTTTCAAATGTTAAGTTATTTGTCTGGGTTTCCACCAAGTCTAGATGGGGAAAGCCAAGTGGGCTTTGTACCCCCCAAAAAAACCGCTGAAAGTTCTGGGAGGAGGGGCCTCTGTGGACCAAGTAGCCAATCCGGTATCAGAGTCAAAGATCAATCACTCCAGAGGAAGTTTGAAAGAACTCCTGTCATTGGATCAGAACATGAATGGGGCGGGGGGGCAATAACAAGGGTTAAAATTCAGCTGCTCCTTATCAAACGGATTCCTTCTCTGGGTCCCCTCCCACAACAGCGTGAGAGCTGTCTTTCACTCTGTCTCTCTCGTCTAATAAATGGCTTTTCTGCAAAAACTCTGGGTCCAGGAAAGGCAAACTCACCTCACCCGCGGGGCCCCTTTTCCCATTCTTCTAGGTTAGCGAGGATAAGAACCTCCTCAGAACTGGGAGGGAACTGAGTACGCTCCCCAGATTACAGTATTAGAGAAGTTAGATCACCTAAGGGAGATTTTGGCCTTCATTCACAAAGCAAATATTCATTGAGTGGCTGCTCTGCCAGCACTATTCCACTGAATTATCCCTCCCCCACAACAAAGGATACCCTTCTACTGACTAGAATACTAGTGTTAGCCAGATTGAGAGTTTCACTTCCATGAATAATGCCAGAAGAGCACTGCTAAATTTTTGGAGAGTGAGCGGGCTCTCCTTTTCCTATGTGAAGACCTATTCCTTCTGATAACTATGCTAACATGTATGTTAATAAAATTAATTTGGCTTAAGTTTCTATGTGGTATATACCCAATGCCTTGATTGTACCTGGCTGCTCCAGGTACAGCTACCTTTTCTTAGGGATAGCCCCTTGTACTGATGGCTAATCTTATCCATAAAGTATTGATTCCACTAGTTTCATTAATCTATTTTCAGGCTCTGGAAATGTTGTATTTAACTCCTTTGCAATAGACATTGTTTTGGTGACTCTTTTATGCCATCCTTATGATTGGCAGTGGGGATATCAGATAAGACAAAATGCCTGAATTCCAGAAGCTCTGAGTTTAGTTGTTGAAATAAAGCATAAACCAATTCCATTTATCTTTTTGTGAAAGAGTCAATTTAGCTGGTTGGGTTCAGAATATGAACTTATCTGCTTCACTGGACAGGCAAAAAGACTGTGCTTCTTTGCTTGGGTTTTGTTTTTGTTTTTTGAAGACTATCTTCATGCATGTTTTAATCTCAAGTAGAAAAAAATTTTTAATGGTTATTTCTCTTTCTTAGACTTACCCATCAAAATATGAACTCAATAGAGATTTATCCTGGAGATGGATCTGTTTTCAAATCAGAAGGGGCTTATTTTGGGAATTATTTTACGTATTATTACATTCAAGAAGGATCAGATGAGGTAAGCCAACAGTGAACTCAAGAAGAGTTTTGGTGTATAGCTCTTTCCAAATAATTCCAAATATACATGGGAAATTTGGTTATTGTATAACATTGCTTCCTACTCTCATCTGGAGAATTAATATAATCTTACTGCTGGCATTGGCACAGTAATTATTAACCACCTTGTTTTTACTGTATTTTCACTTGCTATATCCGTTTGCCTAACAAGTTCATGTTTAAATCAGAAACTCTGTTTTGTCATGGACTTTATCAAATGGACAATGCTGAAACCAGGAGCATTACTTTGAGTTAATATACTACTTTGAATTAATATTTGTGCATTAAAAAGCAAAAGCACATTCTTTTTTCTCTACCATATAATTGTGTATTTTAGGTACCTCTTTACTTCTAAATCTTTATATACAAACAGACAGTTGAAAAAGATTGTTCTCTGTTGTTGAAAACAGTGAAACATAACATGGTATAATTACTAGACCATAGTCTTAATAATGTCAATATTTTGTTAATGAGTTTTAATTTGCTTATTGCCACTCTGATATTTTATATCTACCCTTTCATAGCAATCACTGTAGTATCACACTGCTTTGCATGCTAGAACAAAATAAGTATGTTTTCTCTGTTCATTACAGAGTGGAGTATTTAAATACTAATCAGATTATTAGAATCCTTAGGGAGTAGATTTAAAAATTGAGATTTTTTTTAACTATGGAAATTTCAAACATACACAAAAGTAGACAAATATAATGGACCCCTAAGTACCCATCACCCATCTTGTTCATTTATACTTCATACTGCCCCCTCCATGCCCTGTTTATTTTTAAGTAAATCCCAACCAAATATTGTTTTATTCATAAATACTTCAGTATATATTGGAACAGATTCCTAACTGGGGTCTATTTCTAGGAAAGTATTTAGTAAATAAATATTAATTGAACAGTAACTCTTTGGCAGGCACTCTGGTAAGCACTGGGAGGGATGAAGATGAAGAAGAGTGCCTGCCCTCAAGGGTTCACAGTCTTATGTTCAGTCAGAGAGACAAGTAAATGAGATACAGGTGTGCCCAGTAACATGTATATGTATATATGGGTATATGTGTTGTGTATAGTTCATCAGACAGTCAAGTGAGCAAGCAAATAGAGTAGGTATGCATAGTCACATTGCTGGCTGCTATATATCAGGGAGTTTGCAGAATTTAAAGATAAAAGGAGTATATCTTCCTGGAGCTACTAAAAACAAAATGAGCTGGGCGAGGTGGCAGTCGCCTGTAATCCCAGCTACTCAGGAGGCTGTAGGCAGGAGAATCGCTTGAACCTGGGTGCGGAGGTTGTAGTCAGCCGAGATCGCGCCACTGAACTCCAGCCAGTGCACTACAGCTTGGGTGACAAAGTGAGACTCCATCTCAAAAAAAGAAAGAAAGAAAAAGAATGAGGAAGCTGTAGATGCATAGGGAAATAGATTCTGGAAGATCTCATAGATATTGTTGAGTGAAAAAAGAAAGTTGTGCCAGAACATGTACAATGATATCTTTTGTGTAAAGAACAAAAAATAAACCACATACCTATATAGTACTTTCTGTAACACACATGCACAAGCACAAGAAAGGATCTGGGCAAATACACACTGAAGTAGTTACGTTTGGGAAGGAGTATGGGATTTTGTGAGGGAGGAGAAGTCAGGACTAATTTTCATACTTTTTAAACTTTTTTTTTTTTTAACAAGAAAGGCATAGTAATATTCATTGTGTAAATAAAAATTGAAATAGGAAGACTGGCAGATACTCACAGTGTAAGTGCTTCAATAGAGATAAGAACTTGGAGGCCAGGTGCAGTGGCTCATGCCTATAATCCCAGCACTTTGGGAGGCTGAGGTGGGCAGATCACCTGAGTTTGAAACCAGCCTGACCAACATGGAGAAACCCCATCTCTACTAAAAATTCAAAAATTAGCTGGGCTTGGTAGCACATGCCTATAATCCCAGCTACTTGGGAGGCCGAGGCAGGAGAATCACTTGAACCCAGGAGGTGGAGGTTGCAGTGAGCCGAGATTGTGCCATTGCACTCCAGTCTGGGCAACGAGCGAAACTCTATCTCCAAAAAAAAGAACTTGGTGTTTTGGAATCTCATAATAAAGGGCACCTGACCCAGTGTTTGAGGTTCCAGAAACAAACAACTCCTGAAGGAAGACTTGGCTAAGCTAGGATCTATAATTCCAAAGGAGGAGTTCTACAAAAGACAGATGGAGGTAGGAGGAGCATATAGCTAAGGGAACAATTTACTTTCTCTTTGCATGGCTGGGTTCTTGTCACCCAGATTTCTATCTAAATGTCATCTCTTCACAGAGGCTTTTCCTGACTATTCAAATTAAAGGAGCTACCCATGACACTCCCTATCATAACATCCTCATCTGTTTTCTTCATAGCACTGAATACTGGGTGACATTTCTTATTGATGTATGTTTGTTTACTGTCAGTCACACTAGAGTTAAGCCCTATCTTATTCAACACATTATTGTTGCTGGTTCTTCAAACAGTTTATGAACAGCACCTAACTGGACACAAGAGCCTGAGGTGAGTGTGGAGTGTTGAAGGAAGTGAAAATGTTGTAGTCTGGTAGATCAAAACATAGATAGGATGCTGGGGGGCATGTCCAAAGAAGAAGCCAGATCACTAAGTTGGCCAGCTCATAAATGGAGCTGAGAAACCTCACTGCATTTGAGGAACCAGTGAAAGATTTCAAGTAGGCAAGTGACATCATCAAACTTATGTTAGATTATTTCAGAGGAAGATGACTTGGGTGGGAAAAAGGTGAAACTTGAAGCTGTAGAACCAGTTAGAACACATGTATAGTAGTTTGAGTGAAGGCCAGGCAGTAGTAGGGAAAATGGAAAGAAATATTAAGGAGACACAAGAAATATTAAGGAGTCAGAACTGATTCCTGACTAGACATTAAGGATGAGGAAGGAGTTGAAAGGGATGCCAGATTATTAATAAATGAGCGGATGGTGGTGCCAGGTACTATTTGAAACCAAAATTTTTATCAAATCTAAATTTTTTTGATGATGGCTTTTTTTTTCTTTTGAGCTTACCATGAGATGTCAATTAAAGAAGAATTTGAGATGATTAAAATTCAACTATATCTCAACCCCACCTGCCTAATACATTATAAGACACTCACTTTTAATTGTAAGATGGATCCAGATTTCAGAGAGGTTAAATTGTAAAAAATAAGCATTTTAGAGTTGATGAAATAGGGTTATGGAAATAAGAACCCAGAAGGAACTCAATATCCAGTAAAGAAAGACATAAATAATTAAAATATGGTATTTTGAGTGCCTCCCATGTGCTAAGCACTCTGCTAATAAATGATGAGGATACAGACATGAGCAAAACAGACACAGCCCTTCCTTCATGGAGCTTCATTCTAACAGGGAAAACAGACATTAAGTAAAAAATTATTAAACTGAAATTGTAATTAGGACCAAGAGGCAAGATTAGAGGGAACTGTGCTTGTGGGCATAACTAGGAGATTTCTCCCAGTCTATGGAACCTCCGCTATGGCTTCCCTGAGACTGAAGGAAAAATAGGTGTTAGCCAGGCAAAGGGAGGTGCTGGAAGAGGGAACTGAGTTTTAGGTAGAGGGAACAACATATGATAAATGACATACCAAAGGTAAATACAGCATAGAGAAAGTGAAAGTGAAAATTTTGAAATGAGGCTAATTCCAGTTTTAACATGGTTATGTTGAGATGTCTATTGTGATATCCACAAGAGAAGCCCAATAGAGATTTAGATAGCCAGGTCTATAGACCAGGATAAAAGGACAGAGACTTTTGTTTGGTACCTATTATATGCTAAATTCTGCCCCAGGTACTTTATATGTGTATTATATCAGTAATCCTCAGATCAATCTGGATGGTAGGCAGTATCTCCATTTCACAACTGAGGCTTACAAAAGGTTGTATAGCCTGCCTATCATTATAGTTGGTAAGAGGCAGACCTGCGGTTTGAATCCACATCTGTCTGACTTTGAAGACCATTTTCTTCCCCTAATGGTAGAGTATGAGCTGCACTCTTTTGGTGGTTTAAATCAGATCTCTACTGTTTCTTAGCCCTCAGGCTCAGTTTTCTCATCTAAAACACAAGCATCAATAGTTATTTCAGAATTATTTTGAGGAGTAAATGAGATAATCCATGTAAAATAGGTAGGATAGTGCCTAGCACATAGTATCTGCTCCATAAATGTTAGCTGTTGCTATTATGTAATTTAATGTGAACACAGCTTTGGACTCTTTTGGGATTACCGAGAAAGAAATCAAGAAGTCAGAAGAGAAGGTTGGAGACAGTGTCCTGGGAAACACTAGGAAGTCTAAAGAAGAGGAAATTCAGAAAGAATTTTAAAAAATTTTTTTTTCAAATTTCAATAATCTCAACCTGTAAATAATTTTTACTTCCACAAACTATAGCAATAGTTCTTCCCATTAATGTAGCAAAATGGTATATTCATTCAATTAAAATGTTTTTTTTTTTAAATCTGTATAGCTATTTCTTTTTGTCTTAAGGGAAAGGGGTGGCTTGTGATAAATTTCCTGCTAGTGTGTAGGAAAATTAGTTTGGTTAGCATGTTAATGTAAATATGCCTGATATTTAAATTGGGCAATAAGTTACAAGTTATTAGAATGTAACTTTTGGGCCAGACACAGTGGCTCATGCCTGTAATCTCAGCACTTTGGGATCCTTGAGCCCAGGAGTTCGAGACCAGCCTGAGTAATATAGTAAGACCTCACCTCTACAAAAAACTTAAAACATTAGCTGGTCATGGTGGCGTGTGCCTGTGGTCCCAGGTACTCAAGATGCTGAGGTGGGAGGATTGCTTGAGCCAGAGGCTGCAGTGAGCTGTAATCGCACTACTGTACTCTAGCCTGGGAGACAGAGTAAGACCCTGTCTCAAAAAATATATATATATAAAATAGAGAAATTAGCCAGGCATGGCAGCACTTGCCTATAGTCCCAGCTACTCGGAAGACTGAGGCAGGAGAACTGCTTGATCTGGGAGGCGAAGGATGCAGTGAGCTGAGATCATGCCACTGCACTCCAGCCTGGGCAACAGAGTGAGGTTCTGTCTCAAAAAAAAAAATACACTCACACACACACACACAGACACCACCCTACATACATACATACAGGTTTTGTGGGCTTTAGTTTGTTAAAATAACTACTTATCTTGTCACTATTGTAAAAACATTTCAAGGAAAAACAGCTAAGTAATAAAGGCCAAAATTTATTATTAATGAGATTTTTCATTTTAACTAATTTTCAGAGAGAAGAGAAAACTTACTCAGTAAATAACCTTCCTCCAGACAGACCAGGAAGTCCGTTCTCTATCTGTTCGCTAATTAAACAGGCAACAAGGTAAGTTCTTCCTATTCAATTGAATCAAATGTTATGTATCTAAACATTTTGGCACATGTTCTTGTGATTAAGGGTAAGATTAAGAATTGGCAGGTACAATGGAACTATATGCCTTTGGTAAAATTTGTCAACTTTTTTTGTCTCATATTTATAAAATAAGGTAATTTTTATGTCATTTATTAAGAATACTTCTGGCTTTGTAATTTAAATATGGAGAAATATCCATATATGGTGAGCAAGTGCTGAGAGGAAGTAAGTGCCCTTTCTCTGGATAAGTGTGGCATTGTTATTGTTCCTTGAAATCAAGTTGGAGATTTGATGATACATTTAAAATTTTTATACTTCTTTATTATCTTCAGAGTAATAGGTTTCTGAGTGTAGTAATGATTAAGCATAGGTTGGTTCTTTGGTTCATGTATTTTTAAAATTCTCTCAATCGTGGCACCCAGAAGAATGCAAGTGGATGCTTGTATTACATTATTTTTTTATAAATTTATGTACAAGCAATTTCCAAAATAGATTTGAAGAAGCATATTTTGTAATTTGATTTCCTAGGGATAGTTGATTTACATCCCTACCATTTTTGGGCTATGTGAAACCTTCCAGGCACTGTGAATGTATCACCTTTTAAAAAGGAGTTCCTGAAAATTCTGTCCATGGAATCATTTCATTGCTAAAAATTAGAGAATAGCCTTACCATAGGTAAGATTAGCACAGTAGTTCCCTTCTAAGGGCTTAAGGATTTCTGGAAAAACAGAGTTCCCAACACATTTCAGTGAATATGATTTACTGATCATCTAAAATGTTTTATGGCAGTGAAAACAGGTTGCTAGAATTGGAAAATGTCATTTGCAAATGTTTAAGTAGTATTTTTCCTGTTCACAGAATTCTTCAACATTGTGTGATGATGAGACTTTCTTTAAGCCATAACTATCGTATATGCTGCTGGAAAATGGTATGTTAAAATTATTTTAAAAGCAAGAGATTGGCCAGGCATGGTGGCTCACACCTGTAATCTCAGGACTTTGGGAGGCCAAGGCAGGCGGATCACCTCAGGGTGGGAGTTCAAGACCAGCGTGACCAAGATGGAGAAACCCCGTCTCCACTAAAAATACAAAATTAGCACATGCCTGTAATCCCAGCTACTTGGAAGGCTGAGGCAAGAGAATTGCTTGAACCTGGGAGGTGAAGGTTGTGGTAAGCTGAAATCGTGCCATTGCACTCCAGCCTGGGCAACAAGAGTGAAACTCAAGATATTTCAAAATTGTTCTATTGTCTATATCCATACTTCTGAATTCAAACAGCTTTACTCTAAGTCATGTGAGAAATTCTTTATAACATTAATATTGGTTTATTCAGAAAAATACTTACCTAGTAGACAAACACTAAAAGTTCAGAATTTTATGTTACAGTTTTATTGTATATGGTTTTTGTTTTTGATGAAGAGAAAAGGATAGGGGAACTGATTGGATTTGAAATATGTAAAAACATTAGTCATTATAAACCATATTATAGTGTTCTGTATGTTCATAACTGTAAAAATAAATTCCTTAATGCTGATTTGGAGGAAATGATTCTCAGACTTTGATTTCTATATTAATTTAATGACAAATCTATAAGTTCCTAATTTTTGTTTCTATCTGATGTAAAGTTCAGAGCAGAACTGTGACTTTACAAAGATATTAGAACTGAATCTGCTGAAAAAAGACTGTTTTGAGTATCCATTTATGGAAAAGTTAAAATATAAGGATTTTACAATATTTGACTTCTGAATAAGAATCTAAAATTGCCTGAGAGTCATTAATATTCACTTAAACCTTGTTCATAGATAACTCTATTTCCTGCTATTTTTATTTACTTGGTTTTAGGTACCTGGGATAAATGATAGCAATATACTGCCTTTGCTTTTGAAAGAGACACTCATACCCAGCGTGGGAAGATTTCTTGCCTACTCTGATGACAAAGTACATGCTATCTTTTTAGATGGCATTATTCTAACCCTAAATTGGAATTTCAGCTCTCCTATTGAGAAGGGACAGGTGGGTATACTTCAGACTGAAATCTATTTTTTATTGGTTATCTGTAGAAAATAAAACAAAGAAAATAAAGTACCATACTATTTCAGTTAATTTTTTTGAAGTATAAAATCTGTCAAGAAGCTTCACTGATCTCTTTGGATTTCCTAGCAAAAATTAGAATGATTTGACAAATAGTCGTTTTTATAAAGATAACTGATTATAGAGAGAGCAATTAGTATTTCATTTGCTTTGATAATTACCTATATGAGTGGTGGTTAAATAACACCCATATCTCATGTAAACAACATTTAAATTGTTGCATCTTCAATGATTCCTCTACTTATTTTTTAAAGTTAATAATGAAGTTAGAATAGGTTATGTTTTTGTTTTCAGTTCCAAATTGATAAACTTATGTTTCCACTTTGCTTCTTAAGGCAAATCAAGGTCTTAACTTAAGTTGGTGTAAATTAACTTTTCCCGATGGACAAGATCAGTTAATTCAAGTTGAACACCCTGGACCATATGAAAGGTACTGAAAAGCAATTTTTAAAATTATTTTTATGTTTTACTTTTAACTGACAGAGAAGAAGCTATAAACATTATTTAAATGTTATATATATTTTTAGTTTTTCCATATAGATAATAATGAAAGCATTTCAATAGTTTCATAGTTGATAGTTGTACTGGTGTTTAGCATAACTAAATAGATGAAGTCAGCTTTAATCATTTCATTTGTATTCAAGTAACTTTTCAAAATGAAATGTGTTACAGACATACTGACGTGCTGTGGAGGTCAACTGTGTTAACAATTAACTAATCCTCTAACCAATCTGAAGTAAAGTTTATAACCACGAATACCTAAAATTGTGTATATTTCTTTTTTCTTTTTTTGGAGTCTCACTCTGTCACCAGGCTGGAGTGGAGTGGCACAATATTGGCTCACTGCAACCTCTGCCTCCCAGGTTCAAGCGATTCTCCTGCCTCAGCTTCCCAAGTAGCTGGGACTACGGGCACGCCACCAAGTCCAGCTAACTTTTTGTATTTTTAATAGAGATGAGGTTTCATTATGTTCATTTCTATTGATTTAGCTAATCATTTTAGATTATTCATTTTATTAAACTTGATACTTGTTTTAGATAGTTCTATATAATTATACATATGCGTATAAGCATATGTGTGTATGCATTAGCAGGTGTTTTTTGGTTTAAATTTTAGTAAGCAAATATTCAGTTTTATTATCTGTTGACATTTTTTGATAAAATTTAATAGAACGCATTTTACTTTGAAAAACTAAAAGAATTAGAACATTTGAATTGAACTTTAAATGAAATGCAAATATCACCTATTTCTTAAATGTCATTTGTATTCATCACAAATATAAGTAAATTATTTTACTCTTGATGAATAATGGAAAAAACTTGGCTTTTCTATGACCAGTGAAAAATATTTTGAAAATTGCCCAGTAAATGCTTCACTTTAATATTTTTTCTTTATGCTTTTTTTCCCAAATTGTCTTAATGATTTTTACATTTTTGTATAGTTTTATAATATATTCAAGTTCATTTTTTAAGTATTTCTTTTAACGTATTCACTTTAGGTATGTGACAACAGTAACATCATGGTGCAGGAGACTGACCCAGACTAGTCCCAGAGAGATGCCCACTCATTCGTCATCTTCTGTTCTCCAAGAAAATTGGTATTTTTCTTTTAATCTGTTTAGAAGAGCTAATAACTTTAAAAAAATTAAAGTGTCAAATGGTAAACTGAGACATTTTTCAGAATAGTCCAGAGAGATCCCCACTCATTTGTCATCTTGTGTTCTCCAAGAAAATTGGTGTTTTTCTTTGAAACTTAATATGTTTAGAAGAGCTAATACTTTTAAAAAATTAAAGTGTCAAACGGTAAACTGAGTCTTTTTTCCCCAAAAAAAGTTTCTTAGTTTTGAATATGATTAACTCCTAAAGTATTTTTGGTAGCCTAAGCTTGAAGAAAATGTATTTCTAATTAGACATCTAATTTATTACATTTCATCATATTCTATTTCATCTGAAGGTAAGAAAACTTTGCACTGAAAACTTAACATAAAAATGAGTTACTCTTTTTATGTGACAAATTCATCCTGAACATTTTATGGAAAAATTTAAAGGGGATTCTTAAATTTTTAGTAATGTTAAAGGAAATAAAATGTTTAATAACATAAGCTTTCAGAAAAAAATTGATTTTTAAGTAATTTGTCATATTAGTTACTTCTCCAAAATTAACGGGCAGATCAAATAAAGCAAGTATTTTAGTCCCTCCTGTATGCTTTTCAGTGGGCAGGGTACTAGAACTGGGCTTCAAAGCAACTTTTAGGGAAAATATAAGACATTTTAGGAAGGAAATAAGGGCAGAAGTAAAAAGGATATTTTAGCCTGTGGAAATAGAAGATAGTTTTTATGGAACATATGCTCTCTATTAGTGTATAGTGTGAGTTTTGAGGGCTAGGAATGGATCTTATAATAAATAGAAGTTATAATAAATAAATAAATAGATCTTATAATAAATAGAATGGAATTAGAAGGTCCTAAATGGAAAAATAATAGGAAGAAAGGTCATTAGAGGATTAGTGTCACTGAGAGTCTAATCTGAATATACTGGAAGACAAGGATACCAGGAACAATTTAGGAAGCTTTTAAAGTAAGTTTTGTGAGGTGACCTAGCATAGTGTAGTGAAACAAAATGGAAACATTAGTCAATTTTTTTTTACCTTTTCCTAAGTCATTTCTTAGAACAAATCAAATCAGATCAGTAAGTGTTATTTGAATATCTCAGGTATCTAAGGATCCAGCTTTGCAGATCCCTCATCCTTTAGCTGTAGCCTGTTTGGAAGCAGAAAAGTTGCTAAAGTAACTAGCAAAACACAATTGTGATGGAAGGGAAATTGTGCATGTCTACAAAACTAGTCACTTCTCCATTGCTTAGCTGGCAGTTTGTAAAATATCATCAGCCTTTTTATATGAAAGCTGAGAACAATCAATACACACTAAAAACTACAAATAGAGATCGGTGATAGCAGCTAAAGGTGAAAGCAACTAGGAACACCAGAGGCAAGGTAAGGAAATTGAGGAGTAGCTCTATTCCCCTTGTAAAGCCTCAGGTGTCTCCACTTTGGTTTTTCTTATCAAAGAGGGTAGGTTGAAGGAAAATACAAGATTGTACAATAAAAAGCTACCTAAGTTGTATTCTAATATTTTTTTCCACTACACCCTTCATTATTAGCTTATTAATTCAACTTTTTAGTCAACAAATAGTACATGTTTCATAAGAAGTTGATTCATTATGTGAGCAACAACATTAAAGGTTGTATCTTTTCTTACAACCAGAAAAATGTGTCTTAGGTTAAAAAAAAGATATTTTGCAATGATCCAGAACCAGCAGGCTGTTGGAGTAAGTTGTACCCAAGTTCTTTGCCACATATGTTTAAAACGATGAAATACTTGTTTTCATTCTCCCTCCATAGGCTGGAGTACAAGGGAAAAGAGTAGAAGATGACAAGGAGGTGCATGTGATCTGTTGTTGTAAAGCCAATAAAGCAGACAAGTCACACACCCTACTATGAAGTGTGAAGATTTTTCTAGTGACTTGAATGTTTTAGACCAATGTCTACATTAATTTGCAGAGAGCTAGTCAAGTTACAGTTGTTTGCTATTGCTCGTATTTCATTCTAACTTGATAAGAAAAATGATAAAGTACACATACTTAGGGGTTCTGCTGGAATTGTATATATTCGGCTCTCTACTCCATACCAGTTGCCCCAGTATCTTTCTATAGACTATGGTAAGAGCTAATGTTCATCATGTTAATCTTTTGAGCTTAAAAAAACAATGAAGTAGGTAGTCTATTCCAAAAGGAATTTAATAAAAAATAATTGTTTTGACACATAATTCAACTATTTAAAAATTTGGATCTCCCATACCATCCATTCCCAAAGAATTCCATATAAATGAGGTCTTAATATATGCACAAGTACAGAAAGATAAAAAAATCCTTTCTTCTGAGAGAAACAATCTAGGTAGAGAGCAGGAAGTTAAATCGTTAAACACATTAAAAATAAATGTGATTAATATAATGTTATAGGAATTCAAGAAAGGAGAGAACACTTCTTTCACAGAAGGAATGGGATTTTTTTTTTTTTTTTTTTTGGGGATGGTGTTTTGTTCTTGTCGCCCAGGCTGGAGTGCAGTGGTGCAATCTTGGCTTACTGCAACCTCCGCCTCCCAGGTTCAAGCGATTCTCCTGCCTCTGCCTCCTGATTAAATGGAATTACAGGTGCCTGCCACCACACCTGGCTAATTTTTGTATTTTTAGTAGAGACGGGGTTTCACCATGTTGACCAGGCTGGTCTCAAACTACTGACCTCAGGTGATTTGCCCACCTTGGCCTCCCAAAGTGCTGGGATTACAGGCGTGAGCCACCATGCCCGGCCTCAGGAATGGGATTTTAATAGGTTTTTAAAAGTTTGAGTAAACTTTAGGGAGGAAAGTAGAGTGTATGCCAGGTTAGTACTAAGAAGTAGCAGGAAGGCCCGTCATCCTCAAACGTCAAAATTTGGTATACAGATTCCTCAAAGTGGATTTACAAGGGATAGACTTTTATTCACTTATCTTTAAAGACACTCAGTAAGTATCAGTTGAGTCAAGTTTATCTGTTGCTACATAAAGGTAATATAAAGAGAATTCTTCTGCATTCTTTTTAAAATTCTAACCCTTATTTTAAAAAAGTCAGGCATGCTTATGTGAAATATCATGAATATAAAAGAATCAGACAACTGTATGAAATTTTTTTTTTTCCTTGCACAGGTCTGTTGCTTCTGAACTTGAAAAGATACAGAAGTTTAACTGTATCCTTTAAACAGAATACACTGTCCTACATGATTACTCTCTTTAATTCTAGGCTTAATTCATGACTTCAGTACTTTGTGAATATTAATCTATACTTAATATATTCCTGAGCCTTACTGAGTCAGCAAATACTTAAGATTGTAATTTAAGATGTATCTTGTCTATAGAAGGTATAGCATGTTAATATTTATACTTTTCTTTGAGTTTAAATTGAGCAAAGAATAGCAAATTAGGGTTAAGGTCTCCTTTGGGGACTTTTTCACTTACATATATTCTAAATTATAGCTGTTTAAGACCTCTTTTTTAAAAAAATGAAATCTTTCATTCTGTACATTCTCACCCAATTCATCTAAATTTGTTTTCTCCTGTGATTTTTCTCTAATCTTACTCAAGATAATAAGTTCTGTAGTGAAGAACTGGCTTTTCACTCTAAATCTTTTTAAATTAAAAATAGACACTACACAGATTCCTTATAATCCTATCATCCCTACTCTTTTTTAAATTCCCATATCATTTCTTCACAAAGAAATGTTACTGAACAGGCACAGTGGCTCACACCTGTAACCCCAGCACTTTAGGAGGCCGAGGCAGGTGGATCACCTGAGGTCAGGAGTTCCAGACCAGCCAGGCCAACATGGCGAAACTCCGTCTCCATTAAAAATACAAAAATTAGCTGGGCATGGTGGTGCATGCCTGTAATTCCAGCTACTAGGGGGGCTAAGGCAGGAGGATCACCTGAACCTGGGAGGCAGAGGTTGCAGTAAGCCAAGATTGTGCCACTGCACTCCAGCCTGGGCAATAGAGCGAGACTCCATCTCAAAAAAAAAAAAAGAAATGTTACTGAGATTTTAATTATTTCCTCCGTGCAACCAAACCTCCACCCAAACACACATATACACACTCTCTTTCCCCTCCCTTATACTGTAACTAGTTTCTTCATCTACAAGGAGCAGACTTGATAAGCTTTATAGTTCCAACTCTATTATGAATCCAAGAGGGCTTCCAGTTATATTTTAATATGAAGCCTATGCTTTCTGAATATAAAGATGTTTATATAATGAAAAATGTGGGGCAAGTCTCCTTAACTAAGCAACTTAGTGCTACTAGAGAATAGTGGTATCCTAAACCAGATTTCTAACAAGAAAAATGAACAGTCTTCTGATGATTATAAACCAGGATCTTCAGAAACCTTGCCAGATGAAGTTAATGAAAACAGAGTATTAATAGCATTGAAAAAAACCTCTGAAATCCTTCAGGATATTGACTGTCTTCTATCAAACTCTAAAAAGTGAAAAATTGAATTATTACAATATATTATTAAAGTTTAAGGATGTTGTTTCAAGTGAGACTGGTATAAAATTACTAGTAAGCCAAGATATTGTACGTATTACCCCTGCACAATGATTGTATAAGAATTGACATTTAACTTTGGAGGTATTTTTATTTAACTTGTACATTTTAAAAATATGTATTTATATTTTATTAATAAAGAACTGTTTTGAAGTTTTGAACTGTTTCACATTTAATTCTTATTTCAGATTTACAAGAAAAAAATTTGTAAAGTTATAAAGTTGTTGCTGTTTTTATTTTGTGGAACATTCACTATTAATCTTCAGGGTTTTTTTTTCACTTTGTTTTTGTTGTTTGAGATACGGTCTTGCTCTGTCACCTAGGCTGCAGTGTAGTGGTGCAATGATAGCTCAATGCAGCCTTGAACTTGTCGGCTCAAGGGATCCTCCCACCTCAGCCTCCCAAGTAGCTGGAACCACAGATATGCACCACCACACCTAGTTTGCTTTTTTTTTTTTTTTTTAATATATTTTCTTGTAAGGACAGCAATCTCCCTATCTTGCCCAAGCTGATCTTGAACTCCTGGCTTCAAGCTATCCTCCTGCCTCCATTTCCCAAAGTGCTAGGATTACAGGTATGAGCCACTGTGCTCAGCCTTTTTTTTTTTTTAAATACGCAGAATTGTGCCTTTGTTCACTTGCTATTTAGTCCCTTTAAGCCAAGTATTTTTCAATAGAGCTATGAGATAAGAACTAGATCTCAAAAACAAAAATGGAGACAAAGCTATTTTGTAAACTAAAAATCAAGCACTTTCGCAAAGACTGTATCTAAACTGTCTCATGAACCAGATACTTTCTTTTGAACACAGAAAAAGATTTACGCTGCAAAGTGTTTAAGAGAAATGAGCTCACCAAAACTACCGTTTATTATAAAGTTGTCTATTAGCAAAGAACAAAACCACACATCTATAAATATGTCAAGATTACACCGAACACAACCAGAAAATGTTCTAATTTCCTGATTTCTATAAAAGACCTGGCTCTTCAAATAAAAGGGAAGCAGTAACAGAGAAAAAAGGGAGAAAAATGGAGAGAAAAGAGTGTACATCAGGAGTGATAATGTCACTAAGTTAAAGGGGCACAATGCCTTTTTATATAGTTCCTCTGACACTGGATTCCTTCACATTTCAATTCTCAAACAAGTACCACTTCCTCATAAGGGCCTCCCTTAATAACTAACTAAAGTTAGCCTCTCCCAAGCCTATTACATCACCCTATTTACTTCCTTTATAATACTTACTACAATCTGTCTAGCTTGTTTCCTTGTAGTTTATACCCTACGCTAGAACTTGAGTTCCACAGTCATTCTGTAGCCCACTGAGAGCACTCAGTTTGTGTTGTATAAATGAATCAGTAAGCTGGGCACAGTGGCTCACACCTGTAAACCCCAACACTTTGAGAAGCCAAGGAGTGGGGGATCACTTGAGCCCAGGACTTCAACACCAGTCTGGGCAACATAGCGAAATACTTATCTCTACAAAAAACTTAAAAGTTACCTGCGAGATGGCATGTGACTGTGGTCCCAGCACTCCAGGGGCTGAGGCCAGAGAATCCCTTGAGCCCAGGAGGTCAAGGCTGCAGTGAGCTATGATTGCACCACTGAACTCTAGCCTGGGTGGCAGAGGGAGACCCTATCTCAAAAAAAAAGAAAAGAAAAAAGAGAAATGAATAAGCATCTCCAGGCAGTAGACTGACTATAGAGAAAAGAACTATTATTACATTGTTTGGGTTTGCATGAAGCCATCTATGTTGTTCCTCAATAGCTCCATAAAGCCTGTAAGACTTGTTCCACGCTGCCAAAAGGGTAATGCCAAATTATTACTGCATTCAGATGGAGAAAATTTGTCCTTAACATGGCTAAAAGCACTCAAAATTATAACTACAATTGCTGAGAGATATGTTTAATTCTCTTTAAGGTATGTGGGGGTTAAAATGTGTTTAATTTTCCCTGTCAGTTGAGTCTTTTACATTGGCTAAGAACCAAGAGTGTGACAAGAAATGAGTTCTATGATTGAGAAACTCTGAAATTCAGGGGGTGGCCTAGGAGTTTGCTTTGAGATTGAAGCATTTTCTGTGGTCTTCTTCAGCTGTATAATTACGATGATCTCACCCCTTGCTGCACTTGCTTTCCATCTGACACTTGATTTAAGAAACTGTAGGTAGGAAAGGGAAAGAAGAATGTATCTCTTTGGGCCTCTTCTTTTGGGCCCATGATTCCTAGAACCAAATGTCCAGCTGGTATTTCCTTGGTGCTAAGAGAGCAGCCACCACTCTGAGGCAGGGACGGGATGGGACCTAGTCACAGTCCAGTAAACAAATTCTTGTGATCGCGATTTAGTTAGGGTCAAACTACCCGGTATGGAGTTGCTTTTTCGACTCCTGAGGATTTAGCCGTCATGATTAAGTATTCTAGTTATGCAACTGCGGTCCACAAACAGTAGCTCCACAACATCCGCCGTCATCGTGGCAAAGAATTATCAAGAAATCCCCAAGGGGGCGGTGAAGTGCTACCGAGGAGCGGTCGGTCTGAGAGGTCGCGCGGTCCCTCAGTTTGGTGAAAAGCTCCGTTGCCCACCTTAAGGGATTCACGGAAAGAAGTTAGCAGTATCGCTGTACCTTCGAGACCCGATGGCCGAGGCTCCTAGCTCAAGCATCTCGCAGTAAGGCTTGTGCGCCTGGCATTCGGGAGGACACTTCTCTGTCCCCACGTGGGGAAGTCGGCAACGTTTGTGGCACGGCTCCGGCGAAACTAAGAAACTAATCCTAAGGTTTGACAAAAGGAAACTAACAAGGCACTTCTCTCCTCTCACCCCGACGACCCAAAAGTTTCTTTTTTAGGGGTCAGGGTCTAGGGTGGGCGAGGAAAAACTCGGGGTATCTACCCACCGTACCAAACAGCACTCAAGCGCCGCTTCCTTTCGATTTGGAGGTGCCCAGTATCCCGGCATCCTCTCGGCCGACGCTCGTGTCTGAAGCCACTCTGGCCGGCAGCCGACATCTCTATGGTGCCGACCAAGTGGCGGAGGAGAGGGGCGGGGCTGCTGCTGGAGCTGCTGCTTGTTTGAACTCTGAGAGCCCGGGTTGGGTACGGCTCAGCCTCCGCGAGGGACTCGGGCGGGGAGGCGGGGTGGACGCCGCAGAACTGCGTGCTGAGGTGGGAGACCGCAGTCTTGGACCACCTGAGTCTGATGGTTGGAGGGTCCGATTGTGGGTGGGAGGGCATGCTGGAACGTCAGGTACGCGGGAGCCAGGAGCCTGCTGAGTAGTGCGTGTGACCCACGAGCTGGCACTGTCCCGCGACCCTAGGGTCTGCGAGGAGCCCTGGCGCCGCCCTCCGGCTTCGCGCTGTTTCTAGATCCCCCTAGACCCCAGCCCTCCGCCAAGGCTCCGCGCCCCTAGCCTTTTTCTGGCCAAGGGTAGGGTTCCGGGGGTCTTGACGGAGGAGCCCATTGCTGTCCTTAACCGATGTAAGAGCCCTTCGCTTCCCGGAGCTCTTGAGGCTTGAATGCTGAAAGTGTGACATGGTCCCTTCCCTGCAGCCTGGTCCATTTTTTTAAATGACATTTTAAAAATTACTGCATCACACTAGCCTCAGAAAAGGATGTGTGGGAACTTCTGAGGCTTCAAACATGTTGAAATTCAGAATTTTGTTTTATTTGTAATGGGCATAGAAATTAAACATTTTAAGTGCAGACATCTGATGGCTATAAAAAGTTCCAGTGAAAGTAAGCAATATTTGTGTTTCCTTTCTTTGTCAGTTGCATCAGATTTGGCATCTGCTTTGATATTTTTCCATTAAAGAAATTAAATTATTAAGTTTCACAGCAACTACAGTGAAAAGGACTTACTGATAAAGCATAATAAAGGCCATTTCTGGAATTTGGACCGAGTTTTGACCTTAGATTTTTGCATATTATTTGTAAGGTTGGTGGGGAGAAAGTTAAATGACATTTACTTAGAGAATTTATCAGCTGTTTGTTTTGACAGAAATAATGTCTAAGAGATTATTAGCAAACAATACATGATAACGTATAGTTAAAGTGACCAGCTAATTATATGTTTGTGGAATTCAGGAAGGAGAAGAGTACTGCTGTGTATACTCTGAAGGCCCCAAAGTTAGTGGCATTTGCTATAAGGAGGATGGGGTGTGACAAAGTTTGGCCATGGCAGAAAGTGGCTTCTGCAAGTCATAGGGAGAAATTTCTATGTCGATTATGTCAGAGAAGTCATCCCAAACAGTATCTTTAGTTCATAGGCTGAGGATTGATTATGTGTTTACCCCTTGTATTAGTAAAATGGAATATTTATTAAATACCTTGAGCACATTGGACTTTATGCATGACAAGTTTAAAAGAAAATTATAATCACTACTCTTAAGAAATCTCAATCAAAGTGAATATGTAAAATAAACTTAAGGCTTATGAATTTAGGAGACTCAGGAATCCGTTTTATTTGTAGGAGGAGGAATAAGAAGTGGAAAAGGAAAGAAAAAGTTTAAGAAAAAAAATGGGTACACTTAGTTGTATTATTCAGAGACAATAAGTAATACAGGAAGAACACTTAGTAAATTTTTCTTTTCTTTAATATTCAGAATCTAAGCCAGAGGTTAAATATCTGCACCAGTAGTTGGAGTAGAACAGATGACAGAAGTGTGGGTTCTGGAACTGCAATTATACCTTTCTTAAAAATAGGAATAGTACTGTTCTCGGAATCTATTGTGTAACAAATTACACCAAATCTTAGAGGCATAAAACAGTGAACAATAATTTCATTCTTTCTGTGGGGTCAAGACTTAGCTGGGCGGTTCTGGCCCAGGGTCTCATGAAGTCGCAGTCGGCATGTTGGCAGTGGCTGTGGGCATCTGAAGGCTTGACTGGGGCTGAAAGATGTTTCCAAGATCACTGTGAGCTTTTCTTTCCTCTTTGATCAAGCAGCTGTTTTGTACTTTCCATTGATAAAATGCATTCATAGTATACCCATTATGTATAATATATGTATTCCTATTCATAAACCATGATACAGTTATTTGTAAACAGTAAATTTTGCTTTTTGAGGTCACTTTAAGTTTGAATCATCATGTAAATTGTTCAAGTAATCTTTTGATTTTCCGATTTGCTCATGACATTTTATTAGCCAACTAATCCTTTTAAAATCTGAACTCATCATGTAAAATATAGGGTTAGTAGTTTAGGCATGGCGGTTTATGCCTGTAGTCCCAGCACTTTAAGAGGCCAAGGTGGGAGGATCACTTGAGGCCAGGAGTTGAAGACCAGCCTGGTCAACACAGTGAGACCCCCATCTCTACAAAACATTTAAAAAACAAAAAAATGGCCAAGTATAGTTGTGCATTCCTGTAGTCCTAGCTACTTAGGAGGCTGAAGCAGAATCCCGTGAGTTCAAGGTTACAGTGAGCTATGATCATGCCATTACACTTCAGCTTAGGTGACAGAGCAACCTTGTCCAAAAAAAAAAAGGTTATTTACATTTAAATATATATTGTAATTATTTAAAATTGCTCCCTGAGTGAAAGAAGATACAATGCACTGGCTTTATAAGGACATCATGAAATTTGCAGTCAAGTGGATATTGGCTTTTTATTTTTGTCTTCCTTCTGGAACGAGACTTGAAAATAAATTTGTAATTACATCAGGCTTAGCGGCTCACTCCTGTCATCTCAGTGCTTTGGGAAGCCGAGACAGGAGGATCACTTGATGCCAGGAATTTGAGAACAGCCTGAACAACATAGAGGGACCCTGTCTCTTCAAAAAAAAGAAAAAGAAAAAATTACCCAAGCTTGGTGGCACTTGCCTGTAGTCCCAGCTACTCAAGTGGCTGAGTCAGGAGAATCGCTTTGAGCCTAGGAGTTAGAGGATGCAGTGAGCTAGGACCATGCCACTACACTCTAGCCTGGGCGACAGAGTAAGACTTTGTCTCTAAAAAGGGAAAGAAAATTTGTGATTAAATGTATACATAAACATAGGTTTAGTTAAACATCTGTGTAGTCTGTGCCCAGCCTAGGTTCTTCTCATACCTGAATGGGCTTCTTTCTCCTTAGGGCTGACTTACAGGCCATACCTTACTGAAGGAGGGGAATATTACTGCTGCCACTGCTGCCACTGCTGCTGCTGCTGCTCGGGGTTGGCCATTAATTCAAGTTTTCAGTGTCCCAGTTTCAGTCCAGCTACGTGGATAAGGGCATTTATTTTTTGTTCAAAGGGACATTTTATCAACTTTAAAGTTATATGCATTAAATATTTAAATATGTTGACTTTTTTATCCATTCAGGTGTTGAATGTTTATTTTCTAAAGGAGACAATTCATAATTTGTGATGCTGTAAATCCTGAGGTTTATAGAAAGGATTCATGACTGTGTAATGGAGGTATCTTTTGCATTTTGATCACATCTCTTGGTTGAGAGTACCTGGAAATCATTGTTTCCAGATCCTGGAAGAATCTATAGAAAGTAATCCATCTTAATGCTTTAGAGAACAATTTTCATTATTGCAAATGACCAAGAATGAGGATTGTTGTTGTCTCCATTATCATGTAAACAATAGTTGTTATCTGCATAGTGTGTATTCTTCACATAAGGAATATGCATAAGTTATTTCATGTGAAGATATAGAAATCTTTAATATGGACTTTTCTTGTGTATGTTATTACGTAACTGTGAACAAATTGTTTTTATATTATACCACAAATTTGATTTATGAGATTGGATGTAATTTTATTAATACCAATTAGTGTTATTTATTTAATATGTTTGTTAATATATATGTATAATGTTATAAATTTTTTATTACATTTTTAAAATTACACTTTTAAGAGGCCGACTTTAATAATCAAGTATGAGTTGTTTAATTACTTCTGGCTTGAACTTTTCAAAGTAGCTTTATTGGTTTTATGGTCATAATAGTAAGACTTTGAAATTTTTCAAAAATTCAAAAAAAAGAAGTAATGATTATATTTGTAGCCCACCACTGAAAAATAAACCAAATGATCAGCCTTCCAGATTTTTTAATATACCTGTATATATGTTTTAACAAAAATGTAATTTTTTACATATTATTTTATAGCTACCTCTTAAAATTTAATATTTACTGAACATCTTTCTATATCAGTAAATATGAGAATAAGTATTTTTAATGGCTGCATATTTGTGGAATTTATTTCACTAGTGCCATATTTTAGACATATATATTGTTTTAAATTTTTTCTTCTTGTAAGCAATGCTATGCTGAACATTCATATATAGCTCTTCATATTTATCTAATTATTTCCTTATTTTCCTAGAATTGGAAATGTAGCCTCAAAAGTATTTGCTTATTTTTTATGGTTTTTGATTCATAGTCAAATTGACCAATAGAAAGGTTATACTACTTTATACTCTTGCTAATAATCTTTGAGAGTGATCATTATTTCCCTACTCCTACTAACACAGAATATTAGTAATCTTTTGTCAGTCTTACATTGAAATCTCATTGTTTTAATTTGAATTCAACTGATTACTAATAAAGTTGAAATCTTTTCATATTTTTTTACCATTTGTATTTCTTTTCCAAATTGTCTTTTCATGTACATTGCCCACATTGTTATTGGAAGGCTTATTTTTTTATTAATTTTAAGAGCCCTTAATACATTAGGGCTACTAATCTTTCTCTGTCATAAATGTTCTAAATTTCCTCCATTTATCTGTCTTTAACTTTGCCATGCAGAAGCTTTACATTATTGTGTAGTCATGCCTATCAGATTTTTAAAAATAATTTTGAACTCCTCTAGCTAGCTGGACTATGTAGAATTCTGTTTATAAATTCATATAAATATCCTAAATTTGATAGCCCAGTTGATTATGAAAGCTAATCAACTGGAAAGTTTTCCAGGACGCTAATCAACCAAACTGATTCCCTTTCTTAATTTAATCAGAGAAATGGTCTGTATTGTAAAACATATGGGTGTGACATTTTAAAATCTAAAGTTATATATATATAATTACATAATACAGACTGAAAGTTGATTATCCAATCTAGGTTTTGTCTGATGATCAATTTTCTTCAGTGGTATTTAGTAATTATAGACTTTTCTACCTACTGATTACCAGTATGGACAGGTCATTTCCTGTTCAATATAATATATTTGGGAGGTTCCTCTTCCAATCCATTGTGAAGGAAGATAGAACCCATGTTCTTCTATACAGGCGTTCCTTTACTTACGATGGTGTCATGTCCTGATAAACCCATTGTAAGTCAAAAATTTCATGAGTTGAAAATACGTTAATGCCCACAAACCCACTGTAGAGTCAAAAAATAATAAATTGAATCATTGTAGGCCGAGACCGTCTGTATGTACGGAAAAGGCCATATACTGTACTGTCTTCTCCAGCCTCGAAACTTGGGTGTGGGCATGTGACCTAGACTTAGCCAATTAGACACATACCTTGCCCCACTCTGAATTTTGTATTGACAGCAAGGAAAGAAATACTGCCAAGAATATTTTATAGCAGCAGCGGACAGGGCAGCACTGGCAGCAGTGCCATTGGTAATATCTGGTGATAGGAGTTTGGGCAGTGCAAGCTAGACTTGGTGGCAGGGAGATCTTCATCAGACCAGTTGTCTGGTGTCGTTTTAACTGAAGTTCTTGAGGGATAGTTTTGAAGCCTGGTTTTCAAAACCTGACAGGTCTGTAATTTCCCAATATTTTTATTTGCTTTTGTTGTTTTTCAGACGGGGTCTCACTCTGTCACTTAGACTGAAGTGAAATAGGGTGATTGTAGTTCATTCCTGCAGCTTCAAATTCCTGGACACGTGTGATCCTTCCACATCAGCCTCCCAAGTAACTAGGACTACAGGTTTACAACACCACGCCTGGCTTTTTTTTTTTTAAATTTCTAGTGCAGATCGTCTGTGTTGCCCAAGCTGGTCTAAAAGTCCTGGCCTCAAGCAGTCCTCCTGCCTTGCCCTCACAAAGTGCTGGCATCACAGGCGGGAGCTACCACACCTGGCCCAAAAAATTTTAATTTTTTTTTTTTTTTTTTTACTTATACAAAAATGTTTTTGCCAAAGATTTTGCCCTTCCTTGCACTTAGAACCCTAACTGATAACGAGATCTGGGTTAAATAATGCATCATTCCTCTACCAATTTGGAATTATGTACACATTTCTCCCCACCATATACATACTGGGTCTGGTTCTTGATTTTGTATTCACCTTTAAGTACTCACATTACACTACTTTTTTTCAAAAATGTATTAGCATGTACTCTTTCAAATAAAATTTTAAATTATTTTATGAAGTTCCTAAAAGAAAATCTCTTTAGGGTTTTGATTAAAATTACATTATATTTATAGATTAATTTGGAGAGAATAACACCATCAATGTTGTCGTTGTCATCTTCTTTTTTTTTAATTTTATTTTTTATTTCATTTTAGGTTTGGGGGTACATGTGAAGAGCATGCAATATTGTTGCATAGGTACACATGTGGCAGTGTGATTTGTTCCCTTCCTCCTCTTCACCTATATCTGGCATTTCTCCCCATGCTATCTGTCCCCAACTCCCCAACCCCCACTGTCCCTCCTCTATTTCCCCCCAACAGACCCCAATGTGTAGTGCTCCCCTCCCTGTGTCCATGTGTTCTCATTGTTCAACACCCGCCTATGAGTGAGAACATGCGGTGTTTGATTTTGTGTTCTTGTGTCAGTTTGCTGAGAATGATGGTTTCCAGGTTCATCCATGTCCCTACAA